>JAMXBD010004041.1:0-87819 GCA_024138025.1 Combretum micranthum | reverse complement strand
TTACTGCCCTAAAAAGAAAGAATAGCGCTAATCATAACATGATGAGTAATTTTGAAAAATATCTATCGGGGCTATTATACCTGCTTCAATATCATCACTATTAAGCTATTTTGTGTATATTAATGGGATGGATATGGCCACTCTAATAAGTCAAAATATTTAATGTAATGTTGGTTTTTCGTATCCACTGGGGTTTTTATGTGTACCCAACAAAATTCTTATTTTTTTTAGTTTATTTTAAACTATATTAGAGTGAAGCTCGCCCTTTATTGAACTGCATTAAAAAATTATATAGTTTGATTCTATTCTAAATTCCATTCAATAAACATTTATTTGTAGGAAAATTACAAAAACATGACCTGTGTTTTAGCACTTTTATAAAAATGGTGACCTAAGTTATGATTTTGACAAATACATGACCTATGTTTTAATAATTTTACAAAAAAAAGTGACATAAGTTATAACTTTTGACAAATATTGACCTATGTTTTGATATTTTGATAAATAAGTGAGATAAGTTTTATTATTGATAAGTACATGACTTGTGTTTTGTATTTTGTAAAAAAGTAACCTAAGTTTTTTTTGAAAGATGACTTCTGTTTTCACACGTCTCTATCCATTATTAATACGAAGACACATGTCATCTTTTTGTCAAAAAATAAAACCGATGTCACTTTTTTGCAAAAGTACAAAACACGGGTTATGTATTTATTAAAAATAAAACTCAGGTCACTTGCTTATCAAAATATCAAAACAAAGATCATGTAATTGTCAGAAATAAAACTTATGTCACTTCTTTGTAAAAATACTAAAACGTATGATATGTTTTTACAATTAACCCTTATTGTATAACTTTGAAGATGATGATGATTTTAGACAAGAGACATAACATGAACTATATATTTGAAACCTAAGGAAATATAGATGCCCTTGTGATAATCTAGAAATATATGAAATATGGAAAACACATACATATATATGTTTAATACTATAATATGCATTAGTGTGATTTACACAAACAACTAAGAAAACTTTAAAAAGTTGTAAAGATCCATAGGTTTTTGAAAAGTCACCACTTATGCCTGCTAAAAAACAAGCATGGTAAATAATGTGTAAATTTGGATGATTTAGTACTTGTTTGTTATTAAATATAAGATATTTTATATGGAAAACACATAATATGTTTAATACTATAATATACATTAGTGTGATTGACACAAACCATCTAAGAAAACTTTAAAAAGTTGTAAAGACCCATAGTTTTTTTTTTAAAGTTACCACTTATGCCTCGTAAAAAACAAGCATGGTAAACTAACGTGTGAATTTATATTATTTAGTATTACTGTGTTATTAAATATAAGATATTTAATTAGAGCATGTGTTAAAAATTTTAAAAATTCTAAAAATAAATTTTGGTATATAAAAAAAATAGATAAAAGATTCAACAATAACAACAATAATCCATCATTTATAAATCCTAAGATGGTTTTTTTTAAACCACCTCCACTATCAAGTCTATCAACAACCAAATCCCAAGAGAAACGATTATTACAAAAATGGATCATCACCTTGCATATAAAGGAATTCTAGGACCATCTTTTTATGAAGCCCATAAAGTAAATGTTAAATTTGTACAAAAAATGTGGTGTCCCATGTGCACATTCTAATTATATTGTAAATATGTTATATTTTCATTATGGTTTGTAAATAGCTTCAGGGAAAAAAAAAACCATGAGATTCATGCTAGATTAATTTCAATGAACTTTAAGGACATCCTTCAGAGATTGTAAATTTGTAATTGGTGCTCATGAATTGTAGAAAAATTTCTAATTCTTTAAAATAATTTTATGCGAGTGAAACCATGTAAGGAGTTGGTGTAACTTGATGATATCGATTAAGAACTGTGTTGTAGGTGGTGATCTGCCAATAGAGAGAGTGCTTGAGCACGATGAACTTACACATATAGAACGATTAGCAAAGCGCCAGTGGGTTGTTTAATGCGATCACTTTGATGCTTAAGCTAGTAATTGGCTTGAGAGAGAGAGTAAGACGATCTTAAGATGAGTTAGACCAAGGTAAGATAGCTCAAGATCATATACCTACACCTTTGGGGTGATGGTCTACTTATAGTTTTTTTATCATACCTTAATCAAGGATCCACAAGATCTCACTCTAATGGGTTTAGGCCCACAAGGAGGTAGATGGTCTCGGACGTAAGCTGGTTGGTTGAGCTTAGACTTTTTTTATCAGAGGGGGACATGGAGGCATGGTCCTTGATATGTGTGTAGCTTAGGAGCAACATTAGGTGAAGATCCGAGGTCTTCACAATAACAATTCCATTTTTGGGGCTTTAATGTGAGCCCAAGGTCATCGTTCAATGAAGGTTTCATAGGCCAAGGACCCTTATGGAGCTTTTTGGCCTAAGCACTTATAAGGCCTTACATGGACCCATCAACCCATAAAGGAGGTATTTGACCCATTAGACTATGGTAAGATATTCTCTATCAATAGACTAGAATTTACATGTAGAAACCATGTAAGGATTAGACTCTACTTGCCCATCAAAGTGTGTTAAAAAATGCTAAGAATTTATAAATAGAAAATTACATTATCTTCTCTTGTAATGTCATCTTAGCATAGAATTCCAATAAATGTTTCACTAAATCCGATTTTTCCCTTTCGTTTTCATCAAATCTACATTTTTGTTTTTAGAATATTTCAAAAAAAATTAACATTCTCTAATAAAATAGATATATCAAATGACATATTAGTGTTAAATCAACCAAAACTATGTGTATAAGGATACCAATTGTATCATATTTAAATGAAACTCACATTAAGTTAAAATTTATTATTCATGTCATTAATTTATCATTAATCTAATCATATTTTATTATCATAAGAAAATAATTCAAATAGGACAAACAAGAATCATCTTCATAAAAAAATGACCAAAAAAATCACAATACGTTTTCTCAAAAAAATTCAATAATTAACACCCTTATAATGAAATCATAAGTATAAACTATACAATAAATTGAATCCTAAATTAATTGAAGCTAACCTCTATTCTCTATTGTTGCTTCGATAATGGGACAGGGAGGAGTTTAATTTTACAAACATCTAGAAGAGAAAAAAGGCCTTGCTTGTTCTTCCATCCTTTGTTATCCATCATAACTCTTAAGAATGAGCATTAGCAAGAAAATTATGTAAGAGGAAGAACAACATACTTTAATGGAGAGAGAGATCAAATTACTTACCTTTGTAGTCGCCATATGCTTAAGAGAAATGAAAGAATGAGAAATGAGATCTTTGTTGACTAATGCAGAGAAGAGAGGCCCCTTAGTGAGAGTGTGACTAAGAGAGAGAGAGGAACATTCACACAATATTTTTATTTTTTTTTTCTATCTTTTATTAGAGAATATAGTATGGAAGAAAGCAGTGATTTGTTAGTAGGATCCACTCATAAAGCAACATTTTGGTGTGGATTCTATACAATTGTCTTAGCTAATAGATGCCTTGTAAAGCTAAATTTGTTAAAGTGATAGATTGATAATGCATTTTTATATGCTTATAAGATAACTATAAATTAGCAAATGAAGAAAAAAAATTTCTTTGATCAAACAATAAAGAAAACAATAAATAAAAACTAAACCAAATTTAAAGAGAATTTGAAGTATATCAAATTTAAACTAAACTCAAGATTGGCATATTTAGGATCAATTTATTTAACAACAAAATAAAGATTATTTCAAAATTAGTTTCTTAAAATTAAAAAGTACCACAATAGTTAAAGAAAGTTGAATAATAAACAAGACCAATTTAGAGGGATTAATCAAATTTGAGGGCTATGTTTTTACAAAAATATAAAATGCCTCGAGCTCAATTTTGTTCAACCTAATTAAATATATGTAACCTAAATAGATTTTAGAAGCTATTTGATGTCCCAGGTTACAAACACTAACTATACATTAACATAATTCAAAATCACATAAACAAGGTCACAAACAACTATTAAAAGACCTAAGCCACTAGATAAAATTGTAAATAAAATGCCTTAGTAGGCTTAATCTCTAAAATATGAATAAGTCTGCCATCTCTCATGTCCAAACACTAATTGGACCTATCACATAAACAAAATAAAAATATGTATCTAAAATAGTTACATAGGCCTAAGCACATGCAGGGTTGAGCAGGTAATCGTGTCATAAAGAGTACCCACCCAGACCCTACTCAATTGGGTAAGGTCCAGGTAGATATTAAGAATCACAAGGTAGGGTATACGTATAAATTTTTTGAAATCTACTCTTTAAGATATGGTGCGTATAAATTTTTTGAAACCTACTCTTTTAAGATATGGTACATATGAGGTCTACATACCCTATATGCATTATAGAACCTGTACTATACTATAGAGGATATAGGTTTCAAGATATTATGTATTCACCCAGTTAAATATTATATGATAATACTAATATATAATAAATCAATACATAATAATATTCTACCTTTTATTTTGCAATAGCTTATATTCAAGATTATTATTTGTATAATACATTCCAGAAATTTTTGTTATAGAATGATTTGTATATTTTATTTTGGAATGACTTGTTATTTCTATAAAGAAGAACTACGATTATATGTATGTCCTTGAACTTCCAAATTGTATAGAGTTGTTGTTTATATTATAACTAATCAATATAGAAATAGCTCTAAAGTTTTTAATTTTCGAATTTGGCTCGATTTTTATAATTTTTTTAATTCACATAAATAAGTTTCACAACTATTTGTTGTAGGTTTCAATTTTTATGCATGAATAGAATCTATATATTGTAGAGCTTATGATATTAACAAATTACTTTTGAAATTTCTTTCCACATGTTATTTATATTAAATATACGAAAACAAGATAGTGTTATGTACTACATGAAAACATATAAAAGACAATAAACTTGAAGTTTTAAAAAGAAAGAAAAAAAATAGAGATTTCATTAAAAAAAAAATACAGGATCCGCAGAATACCTTATACCCTATAGAAGTACATTGTATACTATAGTTTTGATAGGGTATAGGGTATAGGGTAGGTATAAGATACCATTGGATAGCTTCCTAGTACGAAATTCAATACTCTACACCTTACAAGGTGAATTATGGGTAGTACTTCATACCCTACTCACCTTATACTCATCTACCCGCAAGCACATGCAACAAATGAAAGAAAGATAAAGAACATATTTTCACTTATTGTAAAACCTTTTGAATCTTTAAGACTGATGTCCAACATTCTTATACATTGGGTGAACCAACATCTCCTTTAGAACTTTTATAGTGTTTGCCCTTTTTGTCCCTCTTTTTAAAAATTACAATTTTTGTTTACCCCTTCATTATATTATTATTTACGACATTTTAGGATAGATTTACTTATTCCTGAAGGGAAGCAAAAGCTAGTTCTTTGGATTTTAATCAGCAAGAAAAATAATTAAAATTGAGATAACAAAAGTAATTAGGCCAATAAAACTTTAAATTGTGTGAATAAAACACCTAACTTGGTCGCATGGTTTAATTAAGTTCCTATTATGACACTATTGCTTGAAACTTTGAAAAAAATAATATAAAATAAAAGGTTATGAGTTCATTATTTTCATATTACATTGGGAGTGATAATTTTCAAAACAAGAGTTTGAAAACCTTACAGTTGCATTTTATTTTGGCTAAAAACGTATTTTCTAGTAATTTTGAACGTCAAGAAAAAATTTTATTACATAATAGTCTTAAGGAAACCATAATATGGACACTTGTGCAACTTAACAACACTTCGTAGTTTTGCCTTCGACCTAGCTATCTCTTGTCCTCTCATGCAACTTTATCAAGATAACATAGAAATTGTCACAAAAATTTTGAGAATCCTAACCTAGTGCATTCCTATCGTTTGTAGGGGAATAAATACTTACCCATGTTCTGTGGCATAATCTAATTATGTATTTGTTACAACTCAAATTCAAGAAAGGACAAGATGAAACCCAAGCGGGCTTAAAGACTATGATTTAGGGTTGTAACAAAGTAGCTAAATATAGTTTATGATAGTTATAGTAACAAATCACAGTTGTAATAATTGTTGTAGTTAACATATCATTAACTAATCTTAACAGAATTAACTAGTTGTATATGCAAAAAGTATAAAAACAAGAAAAACAACAAAGAAAGAAAGGGCAACGATGTTACAACCTTAAGCAAATTGGAGCCTAAGGCAGCTAAATAGCTTGATGTTTTCATCTTCTTTAATTACACAACAAATATGAACACTAGAGGAGCAATTAAAGGAAGTTAGGGTTTCAAACACAAGAGACTGAGGGACTTACTTAGCTAGGGAACATTCGAGAATAGAGAGTGTTTAGGATTCTAATAGTAACCCTTTTATACCATCTTTGCTACAGTGAGTTCTGGGAAATTTACATAAGCATGTTGTAACATTTTGGTGCTCTTGTCTCCATGGCTCTAGAAACACATGCCTTGACTCAAGTAGTTGAATTGAATTTTTTCAAGTCTTCCTTATTAGACATGTAAGAATCCTTAGAGAAATTGGCAACACATATGGATAAAATAGAGTGGAATCAAAACCAGTCAAGTTGCAAACATAGGGATCATGCAGCAAATAATTCATCATCTTCCTTTGAGAGTTCTATATATTTCTTATTGAAAGTAATCAAATTGAAAATTCTGAATTTTTCTAGTAAAGATGTTTTAGGATGGATCTTTAAAGTGGAGCAATTTTTTGAGTTTCATCATATTGAAAAAAATTAAAGATTAACAATTTCTTCTTTCGTAATGGAGGGGGATGCTTTGTAGTGGTAAGTAGATGTACCTCAATAAGCAACAAACTTCTTAGTTAAATTTTTTTGAAGCTTTATTTGCTCGATTTAGGCCATCAACTTATGATGATGTTTGGGGACTATTGTTGAGGTTGACTCAAACTTCCACAGTGGCTCATTACCATTCTCAATTTGAAGCTTTATCTAATTGAACAATTGGTTTATCTGCTTATTTTCTTTTGAGTTGCTTTGTATCTAGTCTTAAACCTGTTATAAGAAGAGAAGTTTAAATTAGTCGACCAAAAACTTTAGTTGCTGTAATATGGCTTGCTAGAATGTACGAAGATAAGTTCAATGATCAGTTTAATACATGTAAGTCCAATGTGACTTCATATTCACTTCATATTCTAAGTCCAATATTTTATAGTTTAGTAAGCCAAATGTGTCAAATAGTTCAGTCTCAGTTAATTCACCAAAACAAACTGTTCCAATTAAGAAATTAAATGTTGAAGAAATATAAATTTGTCATGAGAAGGGTTTATGTTTCAACTATGATGAGAAGTTTCATAAAGGACATAAATGTAAGGCCAAACTCTTAATCATGATGGTTGTGGATGATATCCATGAGAATGATCATGTTTTGGATGAGGAAGAGTATGCAAATGCAAGTAATAGATTATGAAGCTTCTTGTTAGATTAGCTATCATACTACATCAAGGGACTTAGTCCCTAAAACATTGAGATTTCATGGGTCAATTAATAACCTTCTTTTTTCTATGTTAATTGATTCTTGTAGCACTCAAAATTTCATCCAACATTAAGTAGCAATATTTCAAGTTATGATTAGAAATGGACAATATTTAAAGTATGAAGGACACTGTCATAATATGGAAGTGGTGGTTCAAGGCTTTACTTTTACAGATCCTTTTTATGTTTTGCCTATATAAGGAGATAATTTAGTATTAAGTGTATAGTGGTTACAAGAGTTGGGAACTGTTACCATTGACTATAATGAATTAACAATGCAATTTGGCGGAAATGATCAATTGATAGTATTGAAAGGAGAATGTTCTAATAATGGTATCTAGGTTTGATATCACCAGTTGAGACATATGATTAATACGAATGTAGTAGCTACTTTAATTAACTTAGTGGCTTAGAGGGGTGATGAGTCATCGATTACCACCATCAATCCCCGTTGAAATAGGTATTAGGTAGACATTCCCATATTTTTTAGCCACCATCATCATTGCCTCCATTTTGCCAAATTCAACATCAAATTCATTTTAGTCAATGGTGT
This sequence comes from Combretum micranthum, assembly GCA_024138025.1. Classification (NCBI taxonomy): domain Eukaryota; kingdom Viridiplantae; phylum Streptophyta; class Magnoliopsida; order Myrtales; family Combretaceae; genus Combretum; species Combretum micranthum. The sequence goes on along the minus strand of JAMXBD010004041.1, from coordinate 79,710 downwards.
GTTAACCATTAATGTCAAGCCGTATAGATATCAACACTAGCAAAAAGATGAGATTGAAAGGCAAGTGAAAGACATGTTATAGTAATGATTGATCTAATATAGCAAAAGCCCATTTTCCTCTCTTTTTCTATTAGTTAAGAAGAAGGATAAGACTTGGCACTTTTTTATAGATTATAGGGTTCTTTATCAAACTACAATTAAGGATGCTTCCTTATTCCAGCAATTGATGAGCTATTGGATGAATTGCATCGTGCATCTATTTTCTCAAAGCTTCACTTAAATGTTAGTTGCTAGCAAATTAGGATTATCAAAGGACATTGAATAGACTACCTTTCGAACCCATGAGAGCCATTATGAGTTTCTTGTAATGCCCTTTGGTTTGAGTAATGTTGCGGCCACTTTTCAAGCCATGATGAATAGGATTTTTCAGCCATACTTGCGTAAGTTTGTCATCATGTTATTTGATGACATACTAATAAGGTAAATTACACTGAAAAGTCTTAACATTTGGAGGTAAGTTCATTTGAGATCCCATCATTTCGAATGGTTTAAAAAAATCCCAATGTTTGGAGAAGTGGTTCAGTTGTAGTCCTCGTTGACACGTATCAACAAGATAAATATTTAATAAAAATTCAGAAGACCTGTCACACTGTGACACGTGTCAATGAGGACCCCAATTGACCGACTTCTCTAAACTTAGGACCTCTTTTAAACCACTTGAAGTGTTAGGACTTTTCGATGTAATTTACCTTATATTAACATATAACAAGTCTTTAGATTTACATGTGGAATATTTAAATAAGTTGTTGTCAATACTAGCTAAAAAAACCCTATTTTTGAGGAAACCTAAGTGCGTTTTTGGCCAAGATTGTATTGAGTAGTTGGGATATGTCATGTGTGTTGTAGGGGTTAAGCTTGAATCATCAAAAGTTGAAGCAATTCAATCTTGACCAATTCTAAAATTAGTGAAGCAATTGTGTGCTTTTTTAGGACTATCAGGTTATTATAGAAGATTCATCAAAAGTTATACACCTATATCTAGTCCTCTAACTGATTTACTTAAGAGTTAGGGGTTTGTTTGGATAGAGGAGGCTACTTTTTCTTTTAAGAAATTGAAGATGGTTTTTGTTTTAGCTATTATTTTTACTACTTGATTTTAATCAATATTTTGTTAGAGTCAGATGCCTCAGGAACTAGAATTGGAGTTGTATTGTTGCAAGCAAATAAATCAATTGCTTACTTTAGCATGAAAATGCCAAAGCACTTAATCAAAGCATCGACTTATGTTAGAGAGTTGTATCCAGTTGTGGAAGAGGTGAGAAAGTAGCGACAATATTTGCTTGGGCCACATTTTATGATTAAGATGGATTAGAGTTTGAAAGAATTACTTACTCAAGTAATTCATACTTCAGTATAGCACAAATATCTTTCGAAGTTAATGGGGTATAACTATAGTTTATCTATAAAGCTAGTAATGAGAACGTTGTTGTTGATATGTTATCAAGATAGAAAGAGAACACTTCTCAATTTTTGGCATTTTCTATGCCTATCTTTGGTTTTGTTGTGGATTTGAGAGTTGAATATTGGTAGCTTCCTGCATTTCGGGAGGCTATTACTAAGTAGACAATGGTAATCATTTGTCTTGGAAATCATATAAGAGGAATGGGTATGTATTATGGCCAAAAATTCTTTTTAGTAGCAACATCGAGATTAATTTATGTTTTGCTCTTAAAGTTTCATTTAGTACCTTCAGCTAAACATTTAGATTAGCTAAGACGTATAGGATATTAAGTTCTCGATTTTATTGGAAAGGGATAATGAATGATGTTAAGGAATTTGTAAAGAGATTTCAATTTGTTAGTAGATTAATACTTCCAATAAACATCCATTCGGATTATTATCACCATTGCCTATTCCAGATCAAGTCTAGGAAGATTTATCAATGGATTTTGTGACTTCATTACCTAAGTCACAAGGGTACATAGCTTTATTAGTAGTTGTTGACAAGTTGACAAAATATTGTCATATTGGAGCTTTGGAGACAACTTATAATGCACTAAGGTGATCCAACTTTTTACAAATGGTGGTAAGGCTACATGGTTTTCATAGGTCAATTGTTTCAGAATGAGATCCTATTTTCATCAGTAAGTTTTGGAATGTAGTGTTTTCATTGAGTGGTACTAAAGTCTATATGAGTTCATCCTACCACCTTTAAAGTGATGGCTAACAGAAGTTTTAAATAGGGTTCCTTGACAATATTTAAGAGCATTTGTCATGATCAACTTACTAATTAGGTTAAGTTTTTACTTAGGTAGAATATGCTTACAATAGGGCTAAGGTCACACCATTTGAATAAGTGTATGGTAGAAAACCACTAGCTATTCTAATGTATTTGAAAGGAACTTCTCATTCGAAGCTATAAATTCTTATCTATGGGATAGAGATACTTTATTGTCTTTTTAATACTGGTCGTATAGACAAATCAATAACAAGTTAAGACTTATGCCTTAATCTTATTATGACCATACTTAAAGCAAGTATACCTATCAATGATAGTAATATAGATTTAGAACACAAATGTCGATCCCATAAGGACTAATAAATACTAACACTTACTATTCTTCTATTGTTCAACCTATAAAAGAGGATTGTTAAGCAAAGTATATGATAATATCGATAAAATTAGAAGAACACAAGTCACCCAACAGATATTCCAAATTTCAAAAACTATTTAGATCTGAATCCCCGCTAGGTGATATATGATTACACAAAAGATAATTCTAATATTATTTGTTGATTTTCTTGAATGGTGAAGACACCTAATGTAATCCATCTCTCTCAAGACTATTGAAATCTTATTATTGGTTGATAATTGGAATTTCTTCCTAATTAAAACCCTTTGGACAACTTTATCGATCTAGAATCCCCCTATTAGGTTTTACCTAATTCTAAAGAATCACATCTTCCTATCCAGGATTGTATTCAACTCTTTCAATTATGTAGATCTAATTATATAAAATAATTTCTCATTAATTTGCATGAATATCAAATCAATAATCAATATTTCAAACTATTAACTCAAAATAGCAACAATTGAATTTAAGAAATCAAACAATATATTAAAATTAATGAAGAACAAATCACATATTCAACCTAAGATTCATCAAAATCTAAACAAAGAAATTACTCCTCCATGGAAGAAGTATTCATCATTCAAAAAGATAGACACCAATCCACAATTATAATTCAGAAAATTAAGCACAAATTAACTTGCTAAGATAACCTATATAAATTCATATCACTACTTCTATGCCTGTGCTTCCCTAGGGTCTTGCCCTTTATATATATGTTCTTTAAGCTTCAAAAGAGGAAATCTCATTTTCCTAAAATAGGAAAGTTGAGATCTTGAATAACTAGAAAGTTGTATGTCCTTAATGAGTAAGCTAGGGTTTTAATTTGGGAAATAGCCTTCTTGGGGATGGAAAATTGTTAGGTTTCTTCATATAAGGAGTGAAGCCTTTGAAACTTCCAATTTTAAGTCTGGAAGTCGTTTTCTTTGAGTTAGAAGCTAACAGTCCTTTAATAGGTGTCTCCCAAAAATAACTCGCTGTTGAATTGACACAACCAAGACAAGTCATCTCCCTAGGTCGTATATAGGGCCTTTCTATGACGTGGAAATCGACATAAATGGGACATGACTTATCTCTGAGTTGTGTAACTTTCTACGGTCACGTCATAGGAACGACAAGACCTAGACAGGTCATGTCGTGATCGTATCCCTTATTAAGCTAAATTTCCATATCAACATGACCCTTGACAGGTCATGTCACAGATGTCATGCCAAAAATTGAATTCTTAATTGTGGACATGCATTTTCTTGACATGGCTTTGAGATACAATATGTCTTCCTTGTTGACCTATTTTGCTTCTAATTGTCATATTTTTAGCTCGATTTACTTTTTTTTTTTTTTTGTAAAATATCTCCTTTAAAAAGCCTAAAGCATAAATTAATGACTTTAAATGCTAAATCCATAATATTATTAATAAAATAATCAATGAAGGTACATTTTAGCACTCATAAAATATGAGCAAATTAGGTTTATCACTTCTCTTAAGGAGCATTTGCAAAATGCTCAAGCAAGAATGAAAGCACTGGCTGATAAGCACATGATAGATGGAGTTTCATTTGGGATTTAGTTTTTGTTAAACTACATCCTTATAAGCAAGTTTGAATTCTAGGTGATTGTCACAAACTTTCTAAGAAGTTTTATGGCCTATAAGTTTGTGAAGCGAGAGCACTTATGCTTATCAATTGGAATTACCAGCTTATTCTCGATCCAGATTTTTTCATGTTTCTACTCTTAAACTAGCTCATGGATCTATATTTCCTTCATTGAATTGCCACCTGGGTCTTTTAATACCTGCCACTGGGTCTTTTAATAACCAACTACTTTTATTCCTATGTCCATCTTAAACTCTTGTGAGATTATTTGCCAGGGTCAAAAGGGACTCAACTTCTAGTACAGTGGCATATATATATATTTTGCCAAAGGCATGGGGTTGTTTAAGAAGATGCTAGGTGGGAAGATTATGAAATTTTTAAGGGTTTATATCGAGTTTCAACATAACTTAGTTTAACTTATTCAATTGACTTCATGGGCATGTAAACATAACTGAAGAATTTAACGACTAAGTTAAAACATGCAATATTTAACTTAGTTTTATTATAAATACATAAACAATTATTAATGAATTAATTTTAATTAATTTTTTGGCCTCAATTAATCAATTATTAAACTTTGTTCTAAATAACTTTCGACATTAGTAGAACTTAGCAAAACATTAATGTATTTGAGAAATGTTTTAGTGAGTAATACACACCATGTATGATTTACACTATGTGAGTAAATACCAATTATTTTTTTATACGTAATCATATTAATATGTCACATAGTTACTTTTTAAACTACTATTGACTCTTCCACTTTTTAAAATATGATTGGTAATTACCATTGTATTATCTATGGAATATTTTTCGGTTGTGTTCACATCTTGTAAGAGGCTATATATGTCTGAATAATCTTACGGACCAAACTTGATAACTGTGATGCAAATTGAGTCCCCATTATTTATGCGGTTATTATCTTTTATCTACTAAACTATGACGATTCGATTCAGTGCATGAAACATATGGGATAAGGAAAAAAAAAAATCTAAATTAAGGTAGAGTCAGACCGACTTTGATTAGAATGAACTCGAAGAAACCCAGTGAGTCACGTATTTCATCTTTGGATTATACACAGTGGCGCTCATTTATTCGATGACTACTGTTAGAAGATCAACTTGTAAATATGAAGACCTATGACTTTCAAACAGATTAAGCTGGCCTCGTTGTACTTTCCTGAGGAAGGAATACGAACAACGTTGTTGGTCCAATCCAATAAATGACTTAATTATTGAAGAGAAATCTATGACCAAATGACAATTTATCTTAACATTTCAGGTAGATGGAATTGAGCAGTTGGTTGGTAGGTAATGGAAAGACAAAGTAAAAGAGGATTTAGTAGAGAAAATAAAAGGGAAAAAAAAAAAAAAAAAAAACTAGTGTCCGAGACATTTGTGGCAAAGCCCGATAAATAAACTTTTTATTTCGCAACATAATTGCTTTTAAGTAAAATATGCAATTAATGCTGAATTATGTACGAAGTTTTTCGAGCTAAAAAATCAGGCTACAATCAACTCTAGCTAGAGGTTGAGTCGAGCTCAACTCAAAATTTCATACTTGAATCATCTAATTCGAGTTCGTCAAACTTAAGATTTTAAGCTCGAATTCGATTCAAATAACACTAGATAATCTCAAATTTGACTTAATTAAACTTATTCATATCAGATTTATTAGAAAATACATTCTAATTTTAATTAAACTGATATTAATATTCAAATGCGATTGACATTTATAACCAACTTGATAAAGCTCGATTAGCCTCATAAGTTAATCAGGCTAAATATAGAAAGCTCAAGTTTGGCTTGACAAGCTACTTGAACTACTCAAATTCGAGCTCAATCCAATTATTTTCAAATCAAATGTGTCTAAATATCGAGCCCAACTCGAATAATTTGTAAATAGGTTTAATTAATTTGCACCTCCAGCCAAACTTTCGTATGGAATTCATGGACAGATCGTTAATTACTCGTAACTCTAAATCATAACGCATATTGGATAACGTGTGTTTTGCTATGACGTAATTATGGCGCAGACAATTTTTCATTAGCATATGGGTTGAGCACCTAATAAAATAAAATGGTCCTGCGATAGCTGTTAAAATTTAAAGATAAGCTTTAAATTGGATAAATCTGACTACGAAAAATTATATATACAAACGTCCGACGTAAGGGAGAGAGCACATTTATCCTAAGGCGCAGCCTAACTTTTTAATAACTTATAAAGCTAATAAACATGTCTAGAACACGTTTCTGCAAATTGTTTTGTTAGATAAAAAAGAGAAAATCAAATATTTATCTTTAAAACTATTCGTTAGATATAAGTATATCTCTAAAAATTTCCATATTAAATATTGTGGCTAAATTGAAAAGTAAATGTATATTTTTATAGGATATTAAAGATAAGTCGAATCTTGAAGAATTATTTTAATTTGACACACGCACTTTCTGATGTTATATTCTGGAAGAGTTCTAGAGATTAAATTAATAGCTTTGAACACGAGGGTTAGGCGCTTTGAAATGAATTTTTTAGACGAATCGTATTACAAGCTCAAAACCCACCAAGATGGCTGCAAGGAATGAATAAACATATATTTTATCGAATTTAACTTTCAATGGGCTCTGGCCGATAAAGAAGACACGTATATACACCATAAGACGGAATGTTTTATTTGGCACTTGGTTGAGTTTGGCCTACGATGAATTTTATTTTTTAAAAAATGTGTTATATATGTGTGTGTGTGGATGCCATACTCACGGTAGAATTTCTCAAGAAACAGTAACTATTTATTGATTTACTAAATAAATAAAACTGTAATGAAATTGTTATTATTAAATAATAGAATAAATTATAATAAGATTTTTATCCATTAAATTTTTGTTAAATAAAAGCATTTTAGGAAAAAATCAATTCTTAGTTTTGAGAAAAAATGATTATTTAATACTTTTGTAATAAAATTTCTTATTAAATCGCTATTGAATAACTATAATAGAATTATTATTATACTAATTAAAGAGTAGATTGTTAAATATCCTAATTGCAACTTCAAAAATAATTATTTATTTAATATTATAATAATTTTAGAAAAAAATATTTCTTTAATATTATAAATAGGATCCGTAAAGGTAGGTGCAATTTCATAAAGATAAATTTTCCAATATTATCTTTTTACCAATTATTTTTCTACTTAAGAAAAGTGGGTATAAAGGTCTTTATTGTAATTATAAAAGAAAAAAAAAAACTAGCTTCTGACACTTAAAATAAAAAAAGTAATCATTCATTTTAATCATATATATATATATATATATACATATGTAAGTTACACCATAATCGATTGAGAATAAATTACAATATGAAAGGGCGGGCAGTAGGGTAAAGTCCAAGTGGAGAATCCTAATTCTAGCCATAAAAGATAAAACCTTGCCTTTGAGAATATTCAAACCTACAAGTCTTATTGAAGTCTCACCAACAATTCTCTTGGCCATGTTGACTAGAAAAAGACTTCCTTTTCGTCGAAATTCATATCATGCCTAAACAATTTGAATCTGGACTCTGTGAAACAACACATTTTTAGGGATACATATATATATATAATTATGGAAAAAGTCCAAGCTGATACAACGTAAAACTTCATCTTTTTGGTCAAATTTTGAATCGGTCGCGAGGTTTATAAGGAGTATTCAACCTGTGCATGCATGCATAGTGGTATATATAATATATATATATATATATATACTCTCTTACACTAGATATTCCAAAACAAAAGAGCCACAAATTCAACCTGTTCTCTCTCCAAAAGCAAGATATATTAATTAGATAACATCCTCTCTCTTCTTTTTTGATATCCCAATCCTTAGTTAATAATTCGTATTCCTGCATCTTCTCCCAAAGCTTTTATCCCTTAATTCAACCAATCTCGAAAATGGAAAGATCAATGAGTGTGCCCTTACAACCTCCAACTTATGGAAACCTTATTACCATTCTTAGCATTGATGGAGGTGGAATTAGGGATTAATCCCTGGAACTATCCTTAGTTTTCTTGAATCTGAGCTTCAGGTTATTACTTTTGGAGATTAAAGTTTTTATAAGCATGCATATATTTTGTACATGAAACTTATGATTGCATTGCCTATTTCAATTGTTAAAGTTTAAATAGGATTTGGCTTGCATGATTTGGTGCTAGACAGATAAAATATCTAGTTTCATTTTTAGCAATCATGTAACATATGTTTGATATTTAACATATAAGAAAAAAAAATTATAACTAGATAATAGAAAAAATCTTCTAGAACACATTTAATATAATCCTATATTGTTTTCTAAAAGTATCTACAGCATATACCATACGAGAGGTTATACTATATTTCTTGTTCTAAGTTATTTTATTTACCTTGTGCTATACTATTATGAAAACTAAACTCTACCTCAGAAAATTATATCATATTACATCACAAACTCCTATTTAGCATGTTCTTCGAGTGCATATTTCAACAACATTATTCGGTACTTTTAAAGTTATACTACGCATCCACTACAAATTACATTATTTTAAAACTTTCTTTTATTGTGTCACTGTTCATAAAGCATCCCTTTCAAGGAGAAAAAGGCATTTCTGATGATTGCAAAATATTTAATTCAATATACGCAAGACATATATAGGTCTTAAGCAACCAATTTCAATATAAATCAATCCATACATATATATTATTAAAAGGGGAAGAGAGAGAGCAGCTCACATGCCCATGGTCCACCTAATTAATAATTGGTAGGCAGAGCTAATCAAACCATCGTTGTATCATGTTTTGTCCAAACAAACATTTTATATATAGTTTAAATGATATAAAAAATGCGTATCGCTTAAGATGTGGATATGTATGTATGTATGTATGTGTGTCGAATATTTGCATCATAAAAGACAAATAAACAGAGATGATAAGATGTCTTTCATCCTAAGGAAAAGATCCTAAATTTTCATAGGATGTACTGTTCTTGAGCAATTACGTATAATTTTTCCTTACTTTGTCATTAGGACTTGTTTTGTTACTAATTATGGCATTTACATTGGCCCAACAGAAACTAGACGGCGAGGAGGCAAGAATTGCGGATTACTTCGACGTGATCGCAGGGACAAGCACCGGTGGTCTTGTTACAGCCATGCTTACTGCTCCTGACCAAAACAAACGACCCTTATTTGCCGCAAAAGACATTAAGGATTTTTATTTGACCAACGGCCCCCAAATCTTTCCTCAGGCTAGGTACTAGCTACCTCTCAAGATTTATGAACATATTAAATTTCTTATTTTAATAACATACCTACATATATAATGACTAAAATTAATTTTTATTAACATGACTAGTTAATTTTACTTTTATTTCAGCTGGCCATTTGCAACTATTACCAAAATGATCAAATTACTAATTGGACCTAGATACAATGGAAAGTTTCTTCATAATATGGTAAAAGAGAGACTAGGGGATACAAGATTGCATCAAACATTGACTAACGTTGTCATTCCAACTTTTGACATCAAGCTTCTCCAACCAACTATTTTCTCCAGCTACCAGGTTTATCTCTTCTCACCATCTTCCGTAATACTTGCACGATATAATTATCCAATGTTTTTTAGTCTAGCATGAAATTGTAAATAGACCTTTTCATTTTGTTTAAATTTATTATAAATTTAAATAGACCACCAACAATCTATATTTTAGGATTTAGTTATTTTTTATTAAATTAGTGACCATGCATATAGTGCATATACATAAAGAAAATCAAGTTATGCTGATACATTCATCAAATCTTATCTCTCTTAGGTGAAGAAAGAGCAAAGTATCGATGCTCACTTTCGGATATGCATTTCAACCTCGGCTGCTCCAACTTATTTGCCCGCTTATTATTTTGAGACAAAAGATACGTCCACCGGAAAAGTTAGAGAGTTCAACTTGATTGATGGTGGTGTAGCCGCAAATAACCCAGTAAGTGTATTAATGTTTTTCAAATTGGATCCCAAAATGATGTTCCTCACACTTATTAGTGGCCAAAGGAAAATGTTCTTCATACATGTTATAATATTATTTACACAATTTATGAAAAAACATCCATGTAGAAAGACCATGTCAGTTTGTTATTTGATTTATTAAAAATTGTTTAAGGTAGCAATTAATGTTTTCTTTCTTCTTTTAGGGGTTGCATAATTGATTATTATGATTTCGTAAATAAAATAACAATAATAATATAATAAAGTAAGAAATTTCTTTGCAGACATTGGTTGCAATGGGTGAAGTTACAAAGGAGATTATGGGAGGAAGCTCTGATTTCTTTCCCATAAAACCACTGGATTATACGCGTTTTCTTGTTATATCTCTAGGAGCTGGTTCTCAAAATCTTCAAGAGAAATACACAGCACATAAAGCAGCAAAATGGGGTGTGGTGAATTGGTTGACAAGTGGAGGAACGCCATTGGTCGATGTATTTACTCAAGCTAGTGCTGACATGGTTGACTTCCACCTTTCTGCTCTATTTCAAGCCCTGCATCTCGAACATAACTATCTTCGAATTCAGGTACATATACAAACACAAATTTAATAAGTGTTACATGAGAAATCTTTAATACAATCTATGTAGATGTACATTTGATATGTGTAGTGCTAGAAAAAAAAAAAAAAAAAGATAAAAGGAAGAAAAAATAAAAAAACGAAAGGAAGATAATAATATGGAATAAAATTTTCTATTTAATTTTGATAGGATGACACATTGATGGGAGACGCATCATCAGTCGATATAGCCACAAAGAAAAATCTTGATGAATTAGTCCTGGTTGGGGAAGCATTGTTAAAGAAGAAAGTTTCCCGCGTTAACTTGGAGACAGGTCATTTGGAGTCTTATAGGGAAGAGACTAACGAGCAAGCTTTGACAAGGTAAAGAAATATTCATCCTTTATAAAGTTAATATATTATAAATGTGTGAATGAAATTATAAAATAAATTAATCAGGACAATCGTATTAGTTTTTGTTTAGCTTATATGTCATGTTGAATGTAGGTTTGCAAAGCTACTCTCAGACGAGAGACGATTACGCCATGTCAGATCGCCCCATGGACATTCCAATGGAAGCCAAAAGCATACTTAACAACTCCTAAAATCGAGAAATATAGAGAAGATATAGATCACAACTTGTATAATAATAACGTTACTTTTAAGGTGGGGATGAAATGTGTTTCATCCTTAGAAGTCCTAGTTCTTTGATTATTTCATTTGTTAAACAATAAAAGCTTGATTTGGTATACATACTCTTAAATGTTGTAACTATTCTTTGATTTGACTGAATAAATTTTAGTAAATAATGTGCTACATCAATAAAACTAACTTCAATCATATTGCATAGATAATGGTACGATTTATTTAAACTAGATCTAACTATCTTGATAATGATACAACAAACTATTTGAATCAAATTACACTTACGTGACTTCTTAAAATGTCACTTTGGATGTAAATGCCACCCAGTATTACTAAAGTATTATTATATTTTGATGAAATTGAGTTAAAACATAATAGAACCACACAATCAGTCTAAAGAACCAATGAGAAACAATGGTGCTTTGGGTTTTCATATGTATTCAATGTGCTATTAAAGATGTGAATGATATGAAATACTACTTTAATAACTAAATCCCCATCAAACTAATTATAATTTATAGAAATTTGATATTATTCATGAGTACCAATGATAGCTCCATACAATCTAATGATTGGTAAGAATTTAAAAAGTTTGAAGAGAATATATACAGTCTATCAATATTTCACAATAGTCTCAAAAGAAATATTAAATAAAAATACAACAAGATTGAGCTAGCTAATGCCAAAACTAAGTTAGACACCCTAATATGAACCCTAAAGATCCTAATGGCATACATGCAAGTTAAAGGAAAGTATTTAAATAAAAACATAACAAAACTCAATCTAAAGGTGGTAGAATCAACATTCCATTTCAATACTACTTCCTTAATAACAGGAGGGATAAAAAATCTTTCTACAATTAGAAAACCTTCGAGTGCCATTAGGATGATGCTGACTCTATGGCATTTGCGTAGTGATTCTCTCGATCATAACTTACCATTTAGATGGTTCTTATAGCTCTCCAAGTGGGATAAGAATAATTTATAGCCAAATGCTTTGGAAAGCTCTTATTTGCCATCAGGATGGCATGACTTGTCTTATAGCTTCATAATTCCCAGCAACTTTTGATGCCTTTAATAACAAAATCCTCAATCTAGCTCAATCTTTAACCCCTCTGTTAGGTTTAGATTATTCATTACATCATCAACTTGGGATGGTTGAAAAATCAATCTCAAATCCACACACTACGATTTATTGAAGGAAAAAAAATACCATGACTAATAAATAAATTCCATTTCCCCTCTTCTTCTTAACAAAAGCCATTTAACCCTTTCAAATTTCCTTAACTTCATGCATAGTAAGTTGAAACTTTGGCTATCCTTTTGGAATTAATAAGTAAGCTTTTTGGAAACCGTCACACATGTTTATTTGTTGACCTTTTATAGGATGATATTTATTTGAGATTTTGTATTTACTCATGTGTTAGTAATAAGTTTTTACAAGTAGATATACTTACTAATGGACACATAACAATTCTGATTCTTACTAAGCAAGATAGCAATTTTCAAGGTCCAATCTCAAGGAAAACCCATTAAAATGACAAACGATATAAAAAGTGTTGCGCTTTTGTTACCAGCTCATATAGGCTTATAAGCAAATACATTAACGATAATATTACAACTTTAATGTATATATGTGTATACAGATTGAAAACTAAAGAAAATAACTCACTGGTATGCTTTTTTTTTTTTAAATTCTTTTTGAAGGCACAAATATAATACAAAATTACTAGTGAGAACCAGATCGTGTCTACAAGGAGCTTGTGAGTAGTTACTAGATTATAGTGTCCTATCTAAGCTAGATGAATCGATTTTTTCTATTTACAGAAGAAAAATAATAAAATAAAATAAAAAATAATAAGCACTAAAACATATTCTAGAGCAACACAAAAGAGTTCCAGAATTACAAATAAAATGGAAGGTCATGAATATTTTCTAATTTAGATTATTAAACATGTCTTAAATTGATGATTAAATTGACTATTTGAGATTTGACCAAACCCACCTTCGGAAGTAGCAAAGTCCTAGTTATAGCACATGCCATCTTACCAAAGTGGTTTATCTATAATTATCAAGTAAATAGTAATCTACTCACACCAAAATTACTCTAATAGTTGGAATTAAGGACCAAGCACCTCTAAATGGCCCAAATCCATATTTCTAGCTACATTAGGAGCTTGAGTTCATTAATTTTATCAAAACATTCATATCTCTATGCCAAATATTTTTGAAAACTCATCCTATTTTAATTTAAAATTGTCAAATCCCTCTTAAGTATCTAAGGTTTTGAATCTATCTACGAGTTGGTAATCAAGCAACAAGCGAATTAACAATGAATAATGATAACCGAATCCCATATGCTTAATTGCTTGACTAGCTCTCGATTTAATCACTTTAAATAAAATCAATCCTTAATTGCACAGTTTTGTAAAATTTAATTCAAGCGAGAAACAATCGGCAAATGAGCCAAATTGGGCAAGTAGTATGGTATAGTGAGTAGAGGTCGTATCCTCGAGGAGTTAATGGCTAAGTACTAGGTATTTGAGTTTTATCCCTAAGCTCAGCAATCAAAAATTGATTTAACTAAAAACTAAGCTAATGATTTGAATACTTTAACCAAATGTCATAGCAACACTATTGATGATCCCAGGTTTGGGAAATGCTAAAAATTGATTAAGAATACTTCTTACATATTCACTTAAATTGAATAATGCTTTGAATGGATATTGAAATTAATTTTTAGGATTTAACTGAACTCACTGGAAGTCGCCTACCACTCGAAATAGCAAAATTCCAATTATAGCATAAATCTTCCCGCCAAAACGATTTATCAATTCGTCAATTCAAATAGTAATTTGCTCACATCAGAATTACTATTCTAGTTATAATTACAAATTGAGCATTGCCAAGTGACCTAAATTTATAATTTTAACCGTATTATGCACATGAGTTTATGAGTTTTGTCAAAACTTGCATATCCCTATGACATATTTCTTCTAGAAACCCAAGTTGCATTCATACATATCATCAAACCTCTCTCGAGTATCTCTAATTCTTATCTATCTAATCAATATGAGCCCTAAACTAATCAAATAGATCATGAATCATAATAGATAAATTCTCAAATAATCAAATATCAACATCAAAGCAAGTCAAATTATCCATTTCATCCAATCCATCAATGCATATTCACAAACATATTAAGCACAACACCTCAATAACACAATCAAGCAATAAACATAATAGAACAAGGATTAGAAAAACCCCAATGGAATTTTCATTCATCAAAGTCTTTAAAACCATAAACTTAATGAATGGACATTGCTTGATTGCATCCAAAACACAAGCAATCTACTCAAAATATTGCTAGAATAAATGATGGTTAGTGCCCTATATTTAAACTACTCATATTGATTTTTTTATGAGAAAATTCATTTTACAAAAAAAAAAAAAAAAAAAACAAGGCTTAAAACTATGCTACTGTTCTGTTATGTCCAAAGCATATTCCCCCTTCATCTTTTTTTTCTACCATAATGTATATTCTCTCTGTCTTCAGCTACCTTATACATATGCTTTTCTAAGTTTTAAACGGTTAAGCATAGCCCAACTTAAAATATATTAAAGACACATTTTTTATTTCTCTTTTTGCACTATTTAGAGGACATTTGCTACACTAAGATTTTGCTAAATAAAGTTCCCTTCATGCAATACCTGTTATGTTGTTGAGCTTTCATCATAAGAGTCCCACACGTGTTTTCCTCAAACACGCTTCACCACTCTAATATAAGCATTCATAGGTCTATTCTTATCTTCTCCATTGGATGCTCAAATCAAACATCAACGGTACTCTAGTTATTCAGTAGGTGTGTTTGCTGCTATATGGTTATGGGTGCTCAATCATGAGGCTCTATGGTGTGCTCAAATGCTCATCTAATTTGCTGGTGTGTGCTATCTTAAGTGATTTGCTAGAGGTGTGTTGTGCTCAGTTCAATTGCTGAAGTGGTGTAGATGCTACTATACTAGTAGCTTATGTGCGCTTGGTGTGAAATCTCACAAAGGAATTCTAGGACTATTTTTATGAAGTTCACAAATTAAATGTTAATTGTTAAGATTGGTACAGAATTGGTGGTGTCCCTTGTGCACATTGTAATTATCCTCTAGATATCCAATATATTCATTATGGTATGTAATAGCTTATTTAGATAAAAACATGAAATCATGCTAGATTAGTTTCAATAAACTTTAAGGACATCCTTCAGAGATTGTAAATTTGCATATGGTGCTCGTAAATTATAGAATAATCATTAATTCTTTAAAATAATTTTATGTGAGTAAGACCATGCAAGGAATTGGTGTAACTTGACAATACTAATTAAAGATTGGAATTCACATATAAAACCATGTAAGGAGTAGACTATACTACTACATCAAAGTGTTGTTCAAAATGCTGGGAATTTATATATAGAAATTATATTATCTTCTCTTGTAGTGTCATCTTAGCATAGAATTCCAAAAAATGATTCACTAAATTTGATTTTCCGTTTTATTATCACCAATTGCATCATATATAAAGCAAACTTATATTGAGTTAAAACTTATTATCCATATCATTAATTTTTCATTAATCTAATCATTTTTAAATGTCACAATCGAAGAACCCAAATAATACAAAAAAGAATCATCCTACTCCAAAAAAAAAAGAAAAAGAAAGGACTAAATAAACTCAATTCTCATACTACAAAACAACCACAATACAATTTCTCAAAAAAAAATTCAATAACTAACACGTTAGCTTACACCAATGAATTGAATCCCTAAATTAGTTGAAGCTTACTGTTGTCCTCAATCGTTGCTTCAATAATGGAATAGAGAGAGAAAAGTTTAATTCAACAAATATCTAGAAGAGAAAAGATAAAAGGGCCCGCTTGTTCATCTACCTTGGTTGTCCATCACAACTCTTAAGAATGAGCATCAAAGAGAAAACTATGTAAGGGAAGAACAACATGCTTTAGTGGAGAAAGGACTAAGAGAAAAAATTTCTTACCTTGGAAGTTACCAAGTGCTTGAGAGAGATGAAATAATGAGAAATGAGGTATTCTTTAACTCTGTGTGTGTGAGAGAGAGAGAGAGAGAGAGAGAGAGAGGGAGAGAGAGAGAAGCCCCAAGTGAGAGTGTGGCCAAAAGAGAGAGATGGTGTAAAGCCTCTGAATATACACAACCTAAACATGATAATTACTAAAAATATAATTTATAATTTTGAAGCACTTTGATAAAAGTCGCAAAGATCACCAATTTTTTGCGTTTTTAAGAATATTAAAATATGAGTAGTTTAATTATAGTAAATAATAAATGAGATTATTTGTTATGATACAACACTTGATCCACATATTAAAACAAATTTGATAAAGTTGATAATATTAATTATGTAAGACCATAATTATTATATTACTAATATTATATTTGTAACTTTAAAGAATTTTTTCTTTAAATTCAATATTACAAAATATAAATAAAGTCAAACTAAGGACAATTTAATTATTGATTAGGTCATAAAATATCAAAACACTAGTAACTTAAACCCCTAATGAACAAATTATAATTTATGATAGTAGATATTAAAGCTGAAAAATGAAAGTATTAAACTAAAATTTTTAAGTATATCATAGTATTCAGAATATTTAATATAGTAGGTACATAAATTTTCATTTGAAAATATTAATGAATAAGTATTTATTATATGTGTCAACTAGAACTAAAAAAATAAACTTTCCCATCAATTTTCAAACAACTTGCTCCACTGTCTAAAATCTGCCTATAAATTCTCCTCTTCTCTCTTAGTTTAGTATTCCTCTCTCTCTTCTTTCTTTCCTTCGCTTTCTTTTTTTCTTTCCCAGATTCTTTGTATAGTAAGGAAAAGAAAAAAAACAAGTCTTCCCTGTCCAGAAAGGAGAAGGAAAAAGGAAAAAAAAAAAAAAAAAGAAGAAGAAGAAGAAAGGAAAAGGAAAAGAAAAATCCAAGTCCTCCTTAAACTTCAAAAACCCATATCTTTTATACTATAATTGATTTCAATTCTGAAAGTGGTGTTATGATCGTGACGATGCACTCTTCAATTTAAAACAACACAAGATAAGGTTTTGACTACTCTTAAAATTACGCAAATATGATACTTTTTTTTTTTTTACTTCGCAAATATGATACTGAACATATAAATTTTTATAATATTAGGAGTTCGTACATTAATTTTAATTTCAAATATATATATTGACATGTGTATGTACTTATAATGATTAAAACTATGTCATTCTAGTGTGTGTATTTTGACTAGCTAACATTATATTTCACTTATCAAAGGGATAATAAGCTGATAAGTAAAAATGCCAGATATTAGAAATTTGAGCATAACATTAGATGATTAATTTCTAGAGTCCATTTGTCAGTAAATAAAAGTTTATAGATGAATTACTAGGGTGACAAAATGCGCAATAGGATAAAAAAAAAATCAATATTTAAAGATTTAGACCTTAATTAAATATTTGGATTTCGCCAATGTTTTTGTTAGAAATTTTTTAGCCTATGAAGACTAAAACCCTAATTTGACTTTATACTCCCTGAGAATTTTCATACTAGTAAAATGAATAGAATAATGATTATATAATAGATCATGAATCTATGACCTAACAAAAACCTTATAATAAAACTATGAGTAGTCCTGAACTCATTTATAACTTTGAACCCCAAATGAAAAAAAAAAATCATAAATAATAAAAGATACCAAAGATAAGATTTTGAAGCCAGTATCGAAAACTCAATATGTGAATATAATCGACTTAAATTCTAGAGCATAAAACAATAATAAATAGAGCCTATTAGCTAAAAACAATAACTTAAAGATGTCCCATTAAAATTATAAATACCCAAGGGAAACGAAAAAAGATCTATAACTAAAATCTAGATTTTAAATAAAAATTTGGATTGCATTATAATTTTAGTTAGAAAATTTGGTCTATAGGTGCTAAAACCCTAATTTAGCCTATAGGGCCAATAAAACCCTTATCACATAAGATAAAAATCTAAAATTAATCAATCCCGTAAACTTTAAACTCAAGATTTGAACTTAAACATAATTTAGTAATATCATAGATGACCTAAAGAACTTTTATAAATAAAATTCCCATATAACTTATATATAAATATGCATATGACTTTGTATTTGACAAATTAACTAAGATATTTAGTTAAATGAGTGTCAAATAGCTGTACATATATCCTACAATGGAAATCAACCAAATTACTAGTTGCTTTTCTTGAAAGAGAATCACGCTATCTACCTCTACAAATTGTGCGAGATGTACAATTTAAAGTCAAAATGAAAATGACCCACAACAAATCATAAAGCTCCAATAGAAACTCACTAAATTGACATCTGAAATCACCACTTGTTGACTTCAACAATCATTCTCCTAAACAAACTAAAACTAGTCCAACAAATCCCATCAATTTTTGTGAAAGCTAGTCCCATTCACACACATATGCCAACATCAGATTGCTTTTATAACTTATATGAATAACCATAACATATAAGCAAACAAAACATTAATAACTATACTTCGAAACCGTGAAAGATCCTAGTGTGGACTTCATTATCAAAACAAAATAAAACATAAACAAACTTTACCTTCTTTCTACAAAACCCAATCGTAAGACCCACATCTAAGATAGAACAAAATACAAAGTAAACTCAACACTCCAAAAGACTTTATCTCCAACTAAAAACCCCACATAAAGGATCAAACAAAATGCACAAAAACCACACGTCAACATAGCTATCAAAAGATGAAAGGATCTTCACTTAATCTAGAATAAATCAAGCTTCCAATAATCAAATTCGAAAGGTAAGGATTAATTCAATTTAGATCATTTATTTGTAGGACATTAGAAATTATTTCCTTACTCATCAATATAGGTTTTGATCATCTACAAGGGGGAAGTTCGCTACTTTGTTTTCCATCCAAACAAGGGAATATTTACCCTATTCTTAAATCTATATTCCATTTATACGTAGAAAACTAGAAAATTATGAGATGAAATGTCCATGAACTTCTTACATGTCCAATTTCCTTATGACTATGTAGATAACAATACTATACTCATGTAATATTGTTTCATGCCTACTCTACTTTAGCCAGACAACTCATTTAGTAACATGGGAAACTAACTACTATACTAAGAGTACATATCCTAAAATTCGGTTTATGTAGGAAATGGATCCTATAATACATGTACTATAATAAAATACATCTATGAAGTGATCTATGGAATGAAATTTAACAAATAAAAAAAAAAAAAACTTAGAAGCACAACTAGGAAGTTCAACTCTATAATTATAACATAACATCTCATAAAACCAAGAAAAACTTCAAAATATTTATACACAAACCCAACACAAGCTGTGTAGAATGGTAGTGTGGAAAAAGAGTATTACTTTTCCTTCTACCCAGGTCATGTATTGGCAGTATAGGAAACAAAACATCACCTATCCTTCTACACCCTCATGCAGCTCACCGTGTGGACCCCAAACCCTATTTTCCTTTCCTTTCCAATACGAAATCAAATTTAAGAACTACACCATATATGTTATGATCTTAAAAAGAAAATATATGTTTAATAAACATTTGATACATATCTAACTCTATGACCCTACAAATTTGTTAGAAAAAATATACTAGTGATTAAATGACAGAATATAACCTTAAAAATAATAGAAATTCCAATTTATATAGATTGATAAGGTTGACAAACAAAGTAAATAATAAAGAAAATTTCCTTATCAAAATAGGCATTAAAAATGTAAATATAGATAGATTCTAATAGTATAATCCCCTTAAATATAGATAAAAATATGAATTAAAAACAAGAGAAACATAATAAAAAATAAATAATAGGTAGTAAATATCAACTACCTTAAGCTAGACATACTAAAAGGACCACATAAACAATAAAAGCTTAATAATAAAATTATTAAAAATAAGGCTTAAAATATTCTATAACATCTATCGGCAATCATAAAGTAAATAAAATTTGCAGATTAATAAAAATAAGTTAACTATCATATAGTTAAATTTGGATTATTTATAAGTCAAATTTGGATTAGAATTGAGAAAACAGAACTAAAAAGAGTAAAAAAACGATTTTAACACACTTAAAACACTCATAGGAAGTCAACCCTATAATATCATGAATAAATATTCCTATTCATCTAATAGGCAATTTCGAGCAGTTTGTGAACTTTTCAAAAGACAAAACTAAAATAAA
Organism: Combretum micranthum; assembly: GCA_024138025.1. Classification (NCBI taxonomy): domain Eukaryota; kingdom Viridiplantae; phylum Streptophyta; class Magnoliopsida; order Myrtales; family Combretaceae; genus Combretum; species Combretum micranthum. Next base: position 58,998 of record JAMXBD010004041.1, on the reverse strand, counting down.
TATAATAGGCTCATTTTAAACAAATACTAACATCTGAAAACTATAGAAAGACTTTTCTTACATAAAAAATGTATTAATACAAATTCTACAACTTTACGAAAAGAATATAACCTTAATAAAATTTAAACTCCTAAATAAATCAGGATTGATAAAATTTAAATTAAGACATGAAAGAGAAAAATTAGAATTATTGCATAAATAACAGTATGATAATGAATATATGTTATCTCATTTCATAGGAGATATAAATTAGTTCTTGTACTTCTAATAGCATATTACAATATTTTAGCAAGAATAATAGGTGAGTAACTTTGACATTATCACATTGTTTGTACGTGTAGTATAGTTGCATTTGTAATAATATATTAAATTGATATACACGCAGGTTTTGGTATATTGCATAACGTTTGGTGTCATGCCCCGAGGGGTACCCTAAACGTGGCAGTCCGCCGTACACAATACTAAAGCCTAGGAATGACTACCCTCGTCATGTAAATGCTTCCATATCATGTAAAAGGCGTACATCACAACCAAGGGAACGCATCGGAGTAGCGCAATTGATATTGATAATAAATAAGTAACAAGGCAAAGTGAATACTTATCATAAAACATACATATTACATTTCAATTTTTAGGGGCATATTCCTCTATTATCTTCAAATAAATATACATCACTAATCATATAAGTCATTTCATATAAAGAACCTTACAAAATTACTTCATCTTATGATCCCATTTCTTTCATAGAAGCGTAATCATTCTTCATGACTTCCTTAATGTCGTGATCCTCAATTTAAGCCACGGGTATACCTGTTTCAACAAAATCTATAGGGGTATAAGCTACAACTAGCTTAGTGAGATATTCCTTTTCATTCGCACCGTATATTCAAACAAGTTTATTTATATTTTCACACATATGTTATGCATATAATGCAACAATCACATGATTACGCAAATATATATAGTCATCCGGAAACTATATATATAATGGATTTACCCTTCCGTATCAAAGGTTAGGGAATCGGGGTTGAAGATCCTCAACCTTCTACTGCTAGTCCCTATGTCCTCACCCACAGCATTTGGTTGGCTCGGCTCCGAACCTAGAGTCGCTTTCCCCGAGCGATTAGGATTCTCCAGGAAGAAACATAGCCCGTGGTACCGCACGATCACAGCCAATTCAACTCTACGCGTAGGAGTAGCAGCCTTTCGAAATAGATGTGACTCGATGGATGCTATGCGTGAGCGTTTTATTTTTTTCTTAAGCCAAACCTTATTAAGGTTTATTAGGAGCGATCAATCAATTTATCAAGCAATAAACATGCATACAAGTAAGTAAACAAAATTATTTAAACAAGCAGTTCGAAGTTGCGATATTCTTAATTCTCATTTCACGCATAAACATAGAATCACATATATACACATAATCCCGAATTCCCCAAATATATCCATTTTTATTTTTTCTTAGTATACTAATGCTACTACTTTACAAGCACAAGCAAGGTAACGAAATTATGATGAATAACTCACTCGTCCATTTTGCTATCTTCTTAGTCGTAGTAATCATCGGATAGGGTATTCTCGTGTTCTTCGCCACCTAGACAAAAGAAATACTCGGGATAAGTCTTTCATGAAATTCCTATCCTTAGATATTCTAAACTTTTCTTAAAATGGCGGTAAAATCGTATAAGAAGAAATTCCAACTTAAAATGACCATAACTTGTCAATTTTAACTCGGAATTTCGCATATAATATACCGTTTTCTACCTATTCGAAAAGATCTATCTATTTCTAAGCTTATCTTTGTCATATAAGGTCATTTGGGTTCCGAAAACATTGGGTATAGATTTAAAACGAATTCTTCTAAACTTTTGCAAATCCGTTTTCTAACTCAACTTTATTTTAAAGAAAAATCCTTTTGTAACAATATATATATATATATTTAATTATGAACATATATTTGATAAATACCTTGGGTAAATAGATAAGGTCACTATATATGCAAAATTTCTAAGGGTAGTGTCTCAACAATTTATTTCATAAAACAATTCTTTTTAAAGTGCTAAAACTTATCTTGATAAATTCCTTTTTAAGTATTTGGAAGAAACTTTATATTTTCATTATAAACGAGTATATTTTAATTTATTTCCTTTATTTCTTTTTCCAAAACAAGTAAATTTTTCTTTAACCTTGGTCTTTCATGAATTTTACTTTTAGTGATAAAAGGTCAATTTTATCAAAAGTATATTTAGGTTGTTGAAAACCTTTTTATAATTTTGTTTTTAAGGTGGTTTTAGAAAATGAGTCTTGTATTCTTATATTTATTATTTTAAAATATAAGTTTTTGTTTTCTAAACTTGTTCTTTTATTTACTTTGAAAAGAATTCTCTTTATTGTAAAAAAAAAAAAAAATCATTTGTTTCTAATCTTATCTTGCTTATATTATTTGAAAACAAGTCTCTTCTTTGGGAATTTAAAATCATTATTTTCCTAAGTAGGTACATAAATTTATGAGTTGATTTTATCTTACTTTGAAAACTAGTTATTTCTCGGTTTTGGTCATGGAGTTTAAAAGAGTTTAATCTTTAAGCTTTTTTTTTTTTTTTGTAAGGACTTTGAAAACTAACCAATTAATTTACTAGAACTTAGGTTCCCATAATGTAAATTGAAAATATTTATTTCTTACTTTCCTTGGTAAAACTATCTTTGATACTTAAGAAAACTTTGAGAAAACTTGTATTAATCTATTTCCATGTTGTTTGATAATAACTTCATTATTTTGTGACAAATCACATAAATAGAAAATTTAGCTTTAAGTTCTTTTAATAAAATAAAATTCTATTTTTGAATTAATTGAGACATTAACATTATGTAGATGCAAATATCATGAGCATATAAAATAATAAGAACATAAGAAAATACTAGAAACAAATAAAATATCAAGTATTGGGAACCTTAGCTTCATCAAGAAATCCCGATCAAGTATTGGAGCCTTAGCTTCATCAAGGCATCCCGGGACTAAGAATGGACTAGTCCCAAAAGATTAAAGAAAATAAATAAAAGATTGTTTTGACTTGATATGGACAAGTCTAAGACTAAAAAGACTAGTCTTAATAATAACATGAAATAAATAAATTGCATAACTTGAAAGTAAATAAATAACAAATGAGCTTATATGCTCTAAATAAATATATACATAATATACATAATATTATATATAAGTTAGATTGAAGAAAATAATAACAACATAATATTAACATAAGGAAAGGAGTAGAAACATGAACAAAAACAAAACATGAATAAATTGTTACTTCTTTAACTCAATGAGTCTAAAAAACATACACTAAACTCGTTAAGTTATGTGAACATGATGAGTATATACGAAAGAAATTTTTACCTAAGGTTTTATGAAAGGTTTGAAAAGAGATGAATGGGTTTTGTGTTTGATTTTCTTCTTGAGGAGTAGAAATGGGTAGAGAGTATTTTGAGAGGGAATGGTTGGAGAGAGGTTTTGAGAGAGTATTTTGGTAGAGTTTTGTTATGTAAAATGAGTGTGTGAAAGAATGAGGGAGGAATGGGGTATTTATAGAATTTTTAGAGTGAATTTTAGATGTAATAAAATAAATTGAAAAAGAAATAACATAGATAAATGAGGGGGAAGAGTGGCACCGGTTTTGGCTTTAGAGAGAGGGGGAAATTGTTTTTATTTTATTTTTTGTGTAATAAAAGAAGTAATGTGAAAAGTTGATGTGAATAAAGTTGTGTTGGAAATATAAAAAGTAAGAAAATAGATATGTAGGTGTAAGAAATAGTAGAAATAGTGAAATAGTAATGAATAGTAGAAAAGTACTATGAATAGTAGACTAGATAATTAAAGTACCGGTAGTAATAAAAATATGCATAATAATGCGATATCTGTAATTTTTAGCTATCGAAAAATTCTAAAACTGATATTTTTGGAATCCTTGTATTTTTACGAGTCTATTGGTATAAACAGAATATTTTTAATATTCCGAGCTCCGCGACATGATTTTTGAGAACCGATCCCGTTTGAGTCCGAAGGACACTCGAAATTCGCGAATCTGATATTTTTATGTTACCCTATATTATTACGAACTATTTTAAACTATTGGCTTAATTTCGTTTTCTAGGGTTTGAAAACGCGGGATTACGGGATCTTAAACACTAAGGTTCGTTATAGGCTTTTTAGGGTTCTGGTTTGACTTCTGGTTTCGTCGAGATATTCGTAAGATCGTATAATTTTTGAGTTTTGACCATTTTATTTTTAGCTCGACGTCTATGGTTTATCTTATTTTATTTGTGATTATTTAATAGTTTTTAGTTCTCAAGATCGTTTAACTGAGTCTAGGGTTATGAGTTGACTCAGTTTGACTTTTGGCAAAAATTGAAATTTCTGATTCTGAAATTTATCGAAGGTTTTAAGATTTTGTTGTTGATCGTTACTTGGATATATTGTCTTGGTTTGCGTGTTAGGAAACGGTTAGGTGATTTGATTGATGTACGAATGTTATTTCAACCGATAGTTGGATTTTTCTATTTTTGTTTTTGAGGGTTCCCTATTTCTCAAATTAAGAAAACTCGTTTTTTATCTTTATTTAGAATTAGGTTTTAACTTGGTTCGCGTTTTAGGGTTTCGTTTCTGGCGTTTGTCTTGATTTAGAATTTGGTTTTAACTTGAGTCGATTTTTGGGATTTCAATTTTAAACTTTTAGAATTATTTTCTATGAATTATGAAAATTTTTGGGGGTTTACACTTGGTGTATGTTTGGTTGTCAAAACACCATATAGAATGTGACATTTACGTTTTATGATAATTAATGTATGAAGCATGTTGATGTTTGTCTATAAATTGTATGATCACTTGAGAACCTAACTTAATACTATTAGACATATATGGAAATGGTCATGCATTGCACAATTTGCATTTATTGCATAATTTAAGTGTGACAGCCTGTTACGTGCTAGTGTTTCGGTTCTCTAGTAATACTTAGTTTTTCTAGACAAGATGTTATTAGTTTTATACAAAATTACCTTTGTTCCTCGGTTCCATGAGAACTAACTGGTAAATGAAAGACATCACCTAAGGTATCAATTTGAAATGACTAACACTTAGTGGAGTCTCTTTGTTCCAAGGTAGAATTGAGACATTAGAGTTAAAGTGATTGTGTAGTTGATTAGTATGTCTCTTCCTTGGTTTTCTGATTCTCCTAGGCAGGTGGGTCATAGATGATGATTTCCTTTAACTCTGATGAGATGGCTAAATCTACATCATATTTAGATTTCGGGTTATCTAAGCTTGTACTTATACATATAATTCATCGTTGTATTGCATATGCTTGTTAATTATCCTTGCTTGTTATTGTTTGATGTGTGGTTTGATCAGGTTATCTTACTAAGCTTTGGTTTTACTCACCACCCCCACCCCCAACCCCAACAATTTTTGTGTAGGAATAATACTAGCTGCGACTAGAGTAAGAATGTGTGAAGAGTGCTTCTTCATCAAACTTTATTAAAGTTAGAGATATAGGTTATATTGAACTTAGAATGCAAATTAGATAAATTGCATAAACAATTGAGACTTTATATTTTGTAGGTTGAAACCCAGTTTTTATTATTTGATAGGGAATATCGATTTTCGCGGTCTTGGTGAGACGTGGAAAAATCCATTCCATAGTTGAGTTTCAATAATAGTATTATATGTATGTCTATAATTAATAATAATTATACGGAGTCTTGTATTCTCTTACTTGTAAGACTTTTCTTATATTACGGGTATACACGTATGATAACTTTAAGATAATCTAACTAGGCCCTCATTTTAAGGCATGAAAAATGGAAACAAAGGAGAGAGTGATGAAGCAAGAGAAGACAACCAATTAGGCTTTTCACATGAGAGAGAGAAGGAGAGAGAGAGAGCATTTACACAATAAATTTAATTTTGTTATTTTTAATAGAAAAAGTCACGAAGAAAGAGAAAGTAGTTTTTAATTAACATTTTTAATTTTACTTTTCCCTTGAAGGGAATGACAAGAGAGTAGTGAATTGTTAATTAGTGGGTTCTACCATAAAGCAACATTTTGGTGTGGATTTTATATAATCATCCTAATAGATGCTTCATAAAGCTAAATTTGTTAAAGTGATAGATTAATAATGTCTTTCCATATGCTTATAAGATAAATATTATCAACAAGTAAATAAAACATTTAGCTCTAATTAAACAATAAAGAAAACACCAAATCAAAACTAAACCAAATCTAAAGAGAATTTGAAGCATATGAATTTTAAACTAAAATCAAGATAAGCAAATTTAAGATCAATTCATTTAACAATAAAGTAAAGAATATTTCAAAATGAATTTCTAAAAATTGAAAAAAAAAAATCTAAAATAGTTAAAGAAAGTTGAATAATAAACAAAACCAATTCAGAAGGATTAATAAAATTTTAGGGCTAAGTTTCTAAAAAAATATCAAAATACCCTTAGCTTGATTTTGTTTAACCTAATCAAATAGATGTAACAAAAAATAGCTTTTGGAAGCTATTTAATGTCCTTAGTTACAACTCCTAACTTATGGCCAGTGTACATAAACATAATTTAAAATCACCTAAACAGTTGTAAAGAAAGCTAAACCTTTAGATAAAATTGGAAATAAAATGCTTAGTAATCTAAATTCATAAAATATAAAAAGTCTACCATCTCTTAAGCACAAACTATAATTTCACCTATCACATGCACAAAATAAAATTAAGTATCTAAAATAGATAGATAGGTCTAAACTTGTGGACAAATCTAACCTTACAACGTAAAATGCTAATTGGGCTTTCCCTAAAATAATAATAAAGAAAATTATAAATTATCCCCTTAAATTCCACTCGTGTAGGGATTCACCCTCCAAACTTTTATAATTTACTTTTAGACTCCTTAAATTTTCAACATTTAGTATACTTAAGCATAATAGACATTTTCCACTTAAAAAAGGGCTCTTAAAAAGTTTAGAGGATGAATTCATACCTAGGTGAAAAATTTAGGGGTAATAATTTGCAATTTACCTATAATAATAATAACAACAACTAGGCTTAAGTGGATCAAATAAAATTAGTATAACTAATTAGGTAAACCCTATTGGGCACAACTTTTCAAATTATAAGTTGGACTTAATAACTTTGACCAATACCCTAAATAGGCATTGATAGCCTTAAGTGGAAGAAAGTAATGTAGGAAATATACTTAAATAATCTAATTATACTAATATTGTACTAGAACTTAAACTTTAATTCAAATAAATGCCTATACATATACGCATTACTCAGATAAACCATGTGAGAATTATGCTATACCCTCTGCATAGTAACTGCATATTACATATTAAGATAACAACTAATTTTTGTACTAATACATAAGTTCAAGTAATTAATAAGTGTTCCTAGTGCATGGTCTTTTTAATTGGGCAAGTGATAACCTTAGATGTCTCTCCCTCTATTTGCAAGCATAATAACATCAACAAAATAGTTGACGTTTAGGTCACCATTTGTGGCATGATAGGTTGTCGATAAAGGCAATGATATGTAGCATAATGCTCACAAAAATATGGAGAAGTTATAATGAGCATAGCTTGGGAAAATGTGCTCCAACAGACAACATAGTATAGATGGACTCCATTTGTGGCAATTATATATATTTGTGAACCTTAGATTAGACTACTTTTTTCTATTTAAGCGAGAGCCCAATTGTTTTTGTCAAACCCCAATATTATAGTGGTGGTATCTAACCGTATTATCCTCCATAGTGTTGCTCCAAAATCATAAGTACTCTCGTATTACTTGTCACATTTTAACTATTATAACTCAACTATCAGTTGCTATATTAGCATATGTTTTGTACTTTTACAAAAAAGTGACCTGAGTTTTGTTTCTTGACAAATACATTGCTTGTATTTTTTTCATATATCTCTCAACTATTATTAACACAAAGTGAAAAAAAGTACATGTAATGTGTTTGTCAAAAAAACAAATCTCAAGTCATGTTTCTACAAAAGTATAAAATATAAGTCATGTATTTGTAAAAAATAAAATTTTGGTTACTTCTTTGCTAAAATGTCAAGACACAGATCATATATTTGTTAAAAATCAAAACTACAATCATTTGTTTGTAAATGTGCAAAACACATGTCAGATATTTATAATTTTTTCTTTTTTTTTTTTTTAAGTGAGGATGATGATGATGTTATTATTGATGTGCTATATGACTCTAGGCTATGTTTTTGAGGATGAGGATGGGATAGGGGAATATCTCCTAGGTGAGGACAATTAGATAGATTTGTTTGGATACTACTAAACTTATTTTCGGATAGTTTGTCTTTTACTATTTTGAGCTTTACAGAGTGAAAAACATGTCTATGGTTCCTACAAAAAAAATTACCAAGTTATGGTTTATTTGAAAATAATTACCAAAATCCCATAGCAAAATCACAGTATTAATCGCGATATTAATTTTTATAATAATATCATGGATATTATTCGTGATTTAATGTTTGACTATCGTTGTTTTATCACCTAATGGAACACAATGCTAATATTTCACACATATATCGAGATACAAGTACAATAAGTTTTTTTTTCCTGTTTCGTACTTGGATAGATCTCTTTCTATCTTCTCCTTCTATTCTCACCTTCTCCCTCTCAGTCTCTCTCCCCTTGTCACTTCCATTTCTATCTTGTCTCTCTCCCTTTGTCTTGCATCACATCGCGATCTCCCCATGCATCTCTCTCTCTCTCCCTCTCTCTCTCTCTCTCTCTCACACACATCTTTTCAATTTTTATTTATGTCTTTATTCAACATATATTGCGAATTATAATTGCGATATACACTTAGATCGCGATTAGAAGATGCCATACATGTAAACTAATATTTGTTTTCACATTGCGTGTATAAAACACGATTTTAGTATTGTATATTGGTAATTATTTTTAATTTGATCTCACTTAAGTAATTATTTTACACAGGAACTTTAAATAAAAAATTATTTCGAGCTTTACCTATGCCCAAGATGTATTTATGTTTTTGCTAGAAAATGATATTGTTTTTGTGTGCTCCAATGCCCTAGCTATTATATCCACTAACAACGCAAGGTTTTTCAATATTTAACACTAGACTCATTTTCAGTTACTCAATTGATGAATAGACTCAACTACGGTATTCCAAGTAATTAAGCAATTTTCTAAATCTAAAACTAGTTAAAAATACACGCTTAATAATTTTACTCTTATATAGTGAGGTATCATTACCATGGATCAATTAGAGATGTCATAAAAATATTAATATGACATTGTATAAAACACTATATCATTACTCCAACGTGACTTGAAATATTAGGTGGAAATATCGCAGTAGGGTACTTGTCCCAGGAGGAAGGAGGAGGCTAGTTCTTCGGATTTTAATCGGCGAGAAAAATATATTAAAATTGAGAAAATAAAAGTAATTAGGCCAATAAAATTTTAAATTGCGTGAATAGAACTCCCAACTTGGTCGAACGGTTCTATAATTAAGTTCCTATTATGACATTATTTCTTGAAACTATGAAAATAAATAAATAAATAAAAGGTGACGAGTTCATTATTTTCATACTACATAGGGATGAAAATTTTCAAAATAAGAGTTTGAAAACGTTACAGTTGTATTTTTTTCAGTAATTTCGAGTGTGTATTGGAAATTTTATTGCGTTATACACAGTATTAAGGAAGGACACGACTAAACAACGCTTCGTAATTTGTTTTTTCTTTGACCTAGCTATCTCTCGTCCCCGTCATGCAACTTTATTTATCCATGAAAGACCGGAAATCGTCCCCAAAATTGTGAGAATCCTAATCCGACGCATTCTTATCCTTTGTTGGGGAACAATATAAAATTTTCCATGTTTTAAATGAGTTATTTAAATCTTTGATAGTTTTATTCAATTGACCTTTTACTTTTAGGCTTTAAACATAGCCTGAAGGATTTAATTATTGACTGAGTTAAAGCATGCAATACTTAACTGCGTTTTATTATAAATATTTTAGTTAATTAATTAATTAAATTTCTGCTCTGAATAACTTTTACATAAGTGGAAGTTTGATGAAATAATCCTAGGTAAGTATACCTATTCAATATTTTTCTGTTGTGTTTGGATCTTGTAAGAGGTTATATTTTCTGAATTATTTTACGCGCCAAAGTTGGTAAACGTGGTGCAAATTGAGTCACCATTTATGTGGCGATTATCGCTCAAACCATGACGATTCTATTTAGTGCGTGAAACAAATGGGATCGGTAAAAAAAAAAAATTCCTCTTTAAGGTAAGAGTCAGACCGACTTCGCTTAGAACGAACTTGAAGAAACCCGGTGAGGGTGAGGCGCGTATGTCATCTATGGACCATACACTGTGGCCCTCGGTTTAATTCGATCGATGACTATTCTTAGAAGATCAACTCGTAAATCGGACAACTATGACTTTCAAAGAAATTAGTCTTGCCTCTTGTACTTTCCCAAGGAACGAATACAAACGTTGTTGTTCCAATCCAATAGATGACTTATTATTAAAGAGAAATCCATGACAAGCTGACAATTTATCTTGACATTTCCAATGGATGGAAGTGAGCAGTTTGGTTGGTCAGTGACTCAATAATGGAAAGACAAGGTAAAAGAGGATTTAGTATAGAAAATAAAAAGGAAAAAAAAAGAAAAAAAAAAACCTTCGGATGGAATTCATGTACAGCTAGTTAATTACTTGTACCTTTTAGATCAGTAATGCATATATTATTTGGGTAACGTGTGTTTTGCTATCACGTAACTATGGCTCAGAACAATTTTTATAATGTTATAGTCTAGAAAATGTTTCTGCAAATTGTTTTTTAGAAAATATATTGGGGTCTAATCATTTGCATATCATATTTTTGTTATTTTTAAACAGATGTATATCAAGAAAAAAAAATCGATGAAAATCTGACAATTTCACTAAAAAACTAACAATTTTACTCATAAATTGACCAAACAGATATAGTACATTTATGATATAGATACGATACAGATAAGTTGCAAATACATATTAGATATAAATACGATACAAATAAAAATCAGATAATCCAAATTGACCCTGGTCTATAAGAGAAAATGAAATTGGAATAACCCAAATAAATAAAATCATATGAAGGGACAAGAAGGTAATTTCGATTATTTAAACAAGGGCAATTTTGTCAAACCACTAGTTCTTTTTGAAAACATAAGGATAAATAATGTATATAAGGACCTAGAGTAACGGTCTTTCCCCTTCAACTAGTTGAAAATAGTGTGAAAAACTCCACTTCTCTCTCTTAATGTTCCTTTAGCGCTTTAGGAGAATTCCAAGAAAATACTAATTACAATTACATGGAACAGACAACAAATTCAATAAAATTTCTAAAGAATATAGAAGAAATTAAGAAAGTGTAGGAGAATTTCTTATATTTCCAATCGTTGGATTGTTCTTCCATAGAAAAGTTTGCTGACAACATATGCGATGGTGAAAACCAAGGGTTTTGGGAAGATTACATAAGGAACCTGAAAAAACACAAAATTAAGGAATTAAAGAAGGAGAAAGATTGGAGAACTCCCTAAAGGTAAGCAATCCTGATGAAAGGTAATGTCTTATTATTATTCCTGATTAGAATGGATAAAGTATGTTAAAACGTTGTTCAAATGAGTATTAAAGTTGTAAATAAGTATAAGGAGGATTACTATAGGTTTATATTCGAAAATAAGAGGAAATTTGTAAAAATGGCGTTTTTTCAAAGGCATACGACTAGAACACTACCTGTGTTTTACGTTGTGAAAATCATGTTCTTTTGAGCATGAAAATCATATTTTTCTAGAAAAACACGGCTGGTACATGACTGGTACACGGCCTCATGTATCCATTCGTGTTTCTCTCTGTGTTTTCGCAATGGGAGTCTATTAAAAGAACACGATATGAACACGACATCGTGTTCTTGATTGTATTTCTCTCTGTATTTTTTCGTATCTTTGCTTGGAAAAGCACACGAGGAGATACATCAAGTCATGTTCCCTATGTGTACCCCCGTGCTTCAACTTGTGGATCTTGTTATGACCTATTTTCTTTACGTAAGTGATACCTAATCCTATACCCATTTTTATACTCATTTATACACAATATAACACCTTGAAAACCTCTATTTTCTAGCCTAAAAATGAATAGATTCGTTAAACTATATGCTTCATTATCAAAAAACACTTTAAGACATTAGGACCTAAGTTATAACGATATAGGACTAGGAGTGATAGGAATGTAATAAGAGTTTAAGTAAGGCAAATAGAAGATTCTAAGCAATCTAATTGTGTGTAATTCATGTAGTGGATATTGGTTTAGAATGTAACTATTTCCAAGTACATGTGCTACTTTGTTTGTTGCTTTCGTTTGTTAGGTTAGAATTCAAATTGGCTAATTAAATATTCGGCCAATAAGTTTGAGTGTTGCATGCGCTTGGTTGTGTTAGTGGACCGGTCGACCAAGAGTGTCGGTAATACTGACGCGATACCTCGATGATCCTTATGTAATGTTGTCCCTAGTGGAGTCGCACTTGGAGATGAGTATGGGTAGATTTAGTATTTGACTTATGGATTCTTAGATGTTGGGTAGTTCCCAACATCATGTATGTGTATTGTATATATATGATTGTGTTATTGGGGTATTGGGTTATTCCAGTGTTGATTGTAGGGATTAAAACCAAAAGATAATAATTGGAATGTTTGCAAATTAGAACTTGAATTGTGTGTGGTTTATTTGTGCATGCTCATGCAATTGTGTTTATGGCAGTACTATACTGGGCTCTAGCTCATTCTTTTCTCTTTTTAGAATCAGGTGGAAATCCTTATATGTTTGACCTCTCAATATACGACATGATTATGGACTATGGGGATGATGTTAGCGATGGTGACTATCTAGCTAATGAATAGACTAATTGTTGTTTTAGAGATAAGACTCCTAAGTTATATATTTTATGTGGTAAAAGTGTAGCAAGTGTGTTGTTATCTATATGTAGGCTTAAGGTATGAACCCTCTCATGTTTAGGAATAGTTATTTATGTTTCTAGTGGACTCCTTAAGCCCTCCTTTAATGTTGTTAGTGTTAGTATGAATCCTAGCTTATCGGTTGTTAACACATTGAAACTTATCTTTGTTGACATAACCTATTATAAATATGTGTGTGATATGGAATTAACGAGATAAATGTAAGTCATGGTGGTTGTTAGTGGAATCTAAGCTGTAGCGTGTCTACATTTACGAGTAGACATGTGGCAGGTTGTAATGACCCTATATTTAGGGCATTACAGCTTAAATGATATTAAAGCCTATGTTAATAATCTTTAAGGAACTTAGGAAGATGATTTATATGACAGTGAGATGATGAGAGGGGTAGGTCAAGGGATCGCCTGTAGTAGAGGAAAATTTAATTTTGTCAATCTTAATGAAAGTCATTTGGTTTTACCCCCTGTTTATGTTTCTTTACTATTGCCTTTATTCTAGCTTGATGTTTATATGTATTATATAAATGTTACTTGTGCCAATACATTTTTATGTTTATTTTCTTATATTCGCATAGAATATTTTGTTGTCGCATTTTTCATTTTTGTTGTTGCTCCCTATAATATGTAGAAAAGTAAATAGTGAATCAAATAAATCTTAACAAAAATAAGAAGTGCTAATTTATAAAATCAAGAGCCACCCATACCAAACATATGACATTTTATGTCCTACCATAATACATATACATGAATTTACTATTGATAACAACTAAAGTAAGTTAGAAAGAATATATCTATATATATAAATGACCTAATTATACTAAATTTCACGAAGAAACTATGAACTCAATAAACATAATTGAAATTTCTATAATCATCGGAACTAGTTGAACGAAACAAACAACAAGAGCCCATCATTAGTTGACTAAAACACCACTTATGTTAGTCACAAATCCTTTATGATGCTAAAATACTAATCTTAAGAAAAATTAAGAACGAACCTTAATCCAAATGAAAAAAGAATGTATATCAAAGGACATAAGGAATTGAAATAGGCTTGTATAGGCATCTCCTATAGATTGTGAATCATAAATAACAAAACCAAAATATGAGAACAAAATTGGATGAAAATGAGAAGCTACCACTCCAAATATTTCGTTGTGGTGGTGACTACTTTATAATGATGAATTGTAAAATTTAAAAGTTAGGAAAAGTAATAGTGAGAATCTTTTATTTGTATAAATATGTAATAATTGTGGATTTAAGACAAAAACATATGGGGCAGGATTGACAAATACGTCGTTCGTTTTTGTTTGTTAAATGTCTTGTTAAGTATAGTATGTATTGTTTGCAGTTTTATGATGTTAGGTCAAGTCTTGTCGTATCCAATCTTGTCCTATTTAACCTTTTGTTTTGAGTCAAGTCATATTGAGTTTGTCTCAAAAGTCAAGTCATAATTTAGTCTAATACTAGTCAGTTTAGCAACTCTTAATATTTGTTAGCCCTTATGATAGAACGAAAAATTAATAATTTCTTAGCAACAAATAAAACAACGAAAGTAGCTATATGTGAATAAGTACACACATATATATGTATAACAAGATCAAGTGAGTAAAGAGCAATAAATTAAAGACAAAATAAAATATAGTTATAATAGAAATATAAGAAATGACTCTAAAACAAAGCAAAGTGCTAAGATTAGTAAACCACATAACTATAATGTTGACGGTAACAACAAAGGTAATAAAAGTGGTCAATTATGATGAAAGTTAAAATTGTTAGTGTAAGGGTAAACTAATAAAATCAACTAAAATGATAAGAAAAAAATGTAAAATGATTCTAAGTAAACTCAAGAATCAAATCAACAGAAGTATAAATGGTAATATTGCAAGTAAGTAAAATAACTCATGTAATCCAACATGCAATAGCAAATATACATTTTTAATTATTAACTTAGGAGAGCAACAACCAAACTAATCAGTTATATATGATTATGGTATTTTCTTTTCTTTTCTTTTGTTTAGTAAAGAGGGAAACAATAGTAGTTAAAGGAAGTGTGATGATAGTCACAATTTCTTAACTGAAGTTATTGACATAAAAGGAGTATAAATGAATTGATGTTGAGGCTAAAGAGGAAGTGAAAGTAATCTTTAGTAAACTAAGGAATTACAGACGATAATGATAATAATAAAAGGATGGAAGAACAAGGAAACAAGATATTCATTAGAAGAATGACAATGAAAATGCATATTTTAGGAGTGGAATTGAGGAAATATTTAAGCAGATATGTGAATCAATTGAGGATAATTAATAATAGGATGTAATGGATTTGCAATGATGTAAATGTAAAAGTGAAGTATGACTATTGGTTTAGTGCTTAGGAAACTTAGGAAACATAGGAGTGCTATTGAAGAAGTTAAGATAACCTTTGGAGAACCAAAGATATTGGATAGGATAAAAGTCACAGAGGGAAAAACAATGTAAAGACTTGATGCGAACAAGAAAGAAAAGGAATGATAGAGTAGTAGTTGTGGAAGGGGTGGGGAGAAATTCTAGAGTAAAGAGTTGTGGTTAATGAAAGTTAAAAACTTGAAAATAAAAAAAATAGAAGAAAAATGAAGTGGAAGGACTAAGAAGAACTAGTAGCATGATTAAAGAAGTATGAAAATCACAGTATTATAAATTTAAATTGAAGGATTTACTTATTAGACAAGTAATTATGGAAATTGAAGTATATAGCCTATATTATTGTGAAATGATATTAAATGGAAGTAGGAGAATACTAAATCTTAGTCCTACCACCATTGAGGATATGGATGGATTAAAAGTGTAACGGGTACAAAAACAAAGTGTCTTATGTGAAAGTGTAGATTGAGGAAATCTATAGGCCACAAAGAAAACAAATGCTATTAATGTTGGAAAATGACTAGAAATCCTTATGAAAAATCCTTGAAATATTTATCTAAGGCTACAAGTGTCAATTATCGCTTATTTCATCCTTAAAGTAATATATGGGTAGAGGGAAAGACATTAAAAGTTGAGAAAGTATATTGTACGCAGTATAGTGGATTACTAAATGTTTTGGGACTTGATAAATGATGGGTGAATGTTAAAAAGGCAAGTAGCATAAATGCCAGCAATAAGGTTAAATTGTTTTTGCAATGAATGCTAATAATTCAAAGTTATTAGGAGAAGTAAATCAATAAGAGAATAACTCCTGAAATTTCATGATTATAGATCTTACTATAATGAGAATGGTAAGATGAAATGGGTAATCAATGTATGGGTATATTAAGCAGCTTTAACACTAAGTTAAGTCATTATATAGAGCATTCTCATTAAAGATATTGAAATAACCAAGGATTTTAATTCATGATTAATTTGCATATCTATATGTTATTTTTTCTTAAAACATAGAAATTATGATGTATAATTAGTTAATAAAATATGGTGTGATAATATGATTTAACAATAATAGTATAAATCATGTATATGTTTTACTTGTTTGAAATATGAAAATTCTGTAAATATATTTTAGTTGATAAATTATGCATGCAAGAAATTTAATGTGTTAGAATGATTAGGTATTTGTACTGTAAAGTACAAATAAATAATTCATAATGAATGATGGAATTGTAATATAGTGATATATAAAAAGGTGTTTTTGTCCTTAAACAGCTGAATTTGGTCACGAGCAAGTCACATGCAAACGATCGGACGAATTTGGCTTAGGCTGGCATCTTACCAGCCAGCTTCGAATTATAAGCTGCTGACATAAAGATAATGAACGATGGCCTAAGGTTCGACGTTGAAGCTTCGAGGAATGGATGAGGAAATTGGTCCTACACCGAACTAATGGCCACCGGCATAAGTGGCCAAGCCGTCGGAGTAGTGGTCAGCCTATGTCCATGTTTTTCCTAAGCTAGTGTCACGTTTTTCCAAAGCCAACTCTCTCTATAAATAGATCCTAGACCCCACGACCTTGTCACACTTTTTCCTTATCCAAACTCAAGGTATGCAGGCTTAATCTTTGTCTTTTTCAATTCTTTTCCTTAGATAGATAAATCTAATTCTAGTTTTGTATACAATTGAAGGAGATTCGGGAATCTATTGGAGAAAACCCTAAAGCAGATTTTGAGAGTTTCTGTTTCAAATCAAAGTAAAGGTAAGATCTATATCAAAGTCTCGTAGTTTCTGAGATTAATAGATTATAGGAATATGATTACAGCGATAGTAAATTACTTGTGATAAGAGATTGATTGAACGAATTAGGGTTCTGTTGCAAGCAAGATCTGTGAGTTTTAGGTAAGTATGAACCGTTCTTCTTTGTGAATATAAAGTTATGAACTTTCGTAGTCGTTTTGCTCATAGAGGATTGTATATATGTATGTGTTGTGAAGAGAATTTTGGAGATCATTAAGAACTCTCGAGAAGTTGTGAAAAGAGTTTTTGTGAAGTGCAAATGGGATAAACAAGTATGTTGATTCGGTTAGGTTTATGGAATTATGGTTAGGGTTTGATATTATTATTACAATTGGAATTGATTACAGTATATATATTGTTGATCAAGGTTATCAGAGATTACGGTTCTTTCTTTAAGAAGTCTGTTAATGAATTTAAGTTGGGAAGCAATACCAGGTACGACCTTACCTTGCTTGTTGTTTGTTCTTGTAGGTTTATAAATTGTAAAGAGTGTTGTTTGTGTATGGTTTTTATTAGTAAAGACCACACAGAGTATGATACGAACAAGGTACCCTGATGATCCTTATGTAGCTGTCCTAGTGGAGTTGCACTTGGAAATGATTCTGGTAGATTAGGAGTCATTCCAATCTGTATGATGGAATGCAAGGATGTGTGGGGAGTACCCAAAATCAATATATTGTATATAACTATTTTATAAAGATTGTGAATCAGGGTCATGAGTTACTCCTGGTTTAGGATTAAATGCATATGGTTCTAAACTGTGCTGTATGTTTCATTAATTAAAGATAATAATTTGTTTCATTTGCATTATTTTAGGAATGTATGTGATGTCTATTTGCATATTCATGCATATTTGTTTGTGGTATGGCGTACTAGGAATTTTCGCTCATTCCTTCATTTTTTCATGTACAGGTAAAGATAATGTTGTTTATGATCTATCTAGGTATGATCTATATGTAGATCATGAGGATGGCAATAGTGGACTTAACTATCCAGTAGAGGACTCGTAGATCTAGAGTGTTTGATATAATGGAGAGATGTGGAAGACTTTATGGAGTTTATTTCCGAACGTTATTAGTGGTTAGAAATTCTTATAAGGGTAGTTTGTTAGGTTTTTAAATTGTTTTGATGACATTTAGTTTCAGATTTTTGTGAGTTTATGATTTCAAAGAGATTATATTTTCTTGTTATGGGATGTTTTAAATTAATTCGATTGTGGGTTTTGATGATTAAAATTGATATGTTTGTGGTATAGTCTTTTTAATAGCCTTAGCATGTTCTCAATAAGAGAAGGACACGTGGCGAGTTGTAATGCCTTGACTTAAGGTGTTATAGCTTATTTGGTATCAGAGCAATAGGTTTTGATCTTGGTAGATATAGGTTATGAACTCCTTAGGACGGTGAGCATTGATGAGAGAGGTACTAATGATAGGTGTTGTCTACCTAGCTTAGCCTTGTTTTACAAGTAGTTATATCTTTCGAGTTTAAATCTTTAATTTGGATTTACTCTTTTTTTATGTAGTGTGTTTATTTATGATAGAATGCCTCCATGAAGAAAAGGCCCTAATGCTAGTTCCTCCAGGACTAGTCAGGAGGAATAATCACCAGAAAATTAACCACCTCTGAATCCTATGCCGGAGGATTTACCCCCACCATCACCGATTCCACCTGTAGGACAACAAGTGCCAGTTGATGCTGCCCGGTTAATGCAAGATGTCAATACTCTTCTGAGGGTAGTTCCTCAGCAGTAGCAGAATATGAGGAATGACATGCAAGTGATTCAGGCTAATGCTGATGCCTGGAGACAAGAGACCTAGAGGTTGAATGGTAAGGGGGGCAATGGAGCTAGGCATGCTAATGTTTTAAGTCTAAACAAGTTTGGAGATCTGGTTCACAAGTTTGAGCCTACACCTGATAGACCCCTGGATGCACAATTATGGATGGAGGAGGTCAAGAAGACGTTTGCTACTCTGGACATTCCGGAGAACAAAAAGGTAGAATATGCCTCCTATTTGCTGATAGAGAGAGCAAACAACCGGTAGATGAGCACCAAGCGTCATATGCCTGTAGTTAGCAGGCATTTTATAGAGAGTTCTTTCCTGATAGTGTGAAATAGAAGATGCTTCAAGAGTATTATACCCTATAGCAGGGTAGGATAACTGTCGAGGAGTATGAAGCTGAGCTGCATAGGTTGGTGAAGTTCCTACTGAATCCATTGAAGGATAGTGAGGAAGCTAAGGTTAGCAGGTTCATCACCGGATTGGAGCTAGAAATTCAATATCAAGTGAACTTAATGGATCTGAATAACTACTCAGTGGTGGTTAATATGGCTAAAACAATAGAGTAGGGCCTGAACAGAATGAAGAGTCGGAAGCCCCAAAGAGGTCAAGTTTTCTTAGGGAAGAGGCCAGCTGCTAGTGTTGCTACTCAAGACAAGGGAAAGAGACCGACTACCCAATTTTACAGATCAACAGTGCAGAGTTTTGAGAAAAGTTGCTTTAGATGCTTTAGACCACATGACCTTAAGGACTACAAGTGGGTTGAAGGTGCCTGTTTTACATGTGGCAAAGGTGGTCATAACAATAGATTCTGCACATAAAAGATCTTTCCACAAGTTTTCTGTTTTTAAATGTGGACAAAAGGGATATTGGGCTATTGATTGCAAGGGTCACGGAAAGCAAATTGTGCCAGGAGCCCAGTTTGGTAGACCACAACATATCGGTTAAGGACAAAGAGCCCTAGCTAAAGTTTATGGCCTACAGCATAGGAACACATCCAGCGTTGACACTATCACAGGTACGCTCCATATACTCCTGCATAGTGCACATGTTCTGTTTAACACGGGTGCTAGCTTTTCGTGTGTTTCTGATTCTTTTGTATCTGTTTGTGGCATGAATGTTGAGCACATGTCTGGATGTTTGTCTGTGAATACTCCTTTAGGAAGTGGAGCTTGATTAAATATGATTTACAGAGATGTAGAGGTAGAAATAGAAAGTAGACACTAATATGCAAATCTAATAGTCCTAGACATGTTGGATTTTGACGTTATCCTAAGAGTAGATTAGTTGGCAAGATATCATGCAAAGATTGATTCCCACAATCTAGTAGTAGAGTTAAGTCTGCTAGATGGAGATCGCTTCGTGCATAAATTGGATGTACAGAGACCACCAATGTTACCTACATACGAATTATGGGGAAAGTCATCTTTGGCAGCCATGGTGATAGAAGGGGAACAAAAGAAGGATCTTGATCAAATACTAGTGGTGTGCGAATACCCTGGAGTATTTCTAGAAGATTTACCAAGATTACCACTTGAGAGAGATTGAGTTTTGTATTGAATTGGTGCCTGGTACTTTACAAATTTCTAAGACACCATACAATATGGTTCCTAAGGAACTCACAGAACTTAAAGTTCAGTTGGATGAGTTGCTTAAGAAGAAGTTCATCCAGCTAAATGTGTTACCTTGAGGAGCTCCGATGTTACGTGAAGAAGAAAGACGAAAGCATGAGGTTATGGATTGACTATAGAGAATCGAACCAGAAGACAATCAAGAACAAGTATCCGTTGCCAAGGATAGACAGTTGTTTGATAAGTTAGTAGGAGCACAAGTATTTTCCGAGATTAATATGAGATCAGGATATCACTAGCTGAGGGTCAAGGCAAAGGATATTCAAAGGACGGCTTTTAGGACCAGGTATGGACACTATGAGTTTGTAGTCATGCCTTTTGGTCTCACAAACATGCCTGCAGTGTTTATGGATCTAATGAATAGGTTTTTTAGAGATTATTTTGATCGATTTATAGTAGTTTTCATTTATGATGTGCTAGTGTACTCTAAGTCGAGGAAGAATATGAAGAGCATCTAAGGTTGGTTTTGACCAGACTACGAGAAGAGAAATTGTATGCGAAGTTTTCAAAATGTGAGTTCTGGCTAGAATAGGTGGCTTTCTTAAGACATATTGTGGATGGAAGTGGAATATCAGTAGATCCTATAAAGGTGAAAGCAGTAGTGGAATGGCTGACTCCAAAGAATGTGTCAGAAATTAGAAGTTTTCTGGGAATGGCAGGATATTATAGACGGTTTGTAGAGGATTTTTCAAAGATAGCAAGTCCATTGACTAGACTGACATAGAAAGGAGTGAAGTATGAGTGAAACGAAGACTATGAAGTCAGTTTCCAGAAGTTGAAAGACAAATTAGTGTCAACCTCAGTGCTATCTTTACCCGTAAGTGGTGAGGAGTATGCTATTTATAGCGATACCTTTATTCAAGGATTAAGATGTGTGCTTATGCAAGGAGGCAGGTAATAGTATATGCTTCCAGTTGTTTAAACCATATGAGAAAAATTATCCAACACATGATCTGGAGCTAGCAGTAGTTGTGCATGCATTAAAGATTTGGAGACACTACTTGTATGGAGAAAGAAGTAAGGTGTACATGGATCACAAAAGTTTGAAATACATTTTTACCAAGAGAGCTAAACATGAGACAGAGAAGATGGTTAGAGCTCATTAAGGATTATGATGTTGACATTCAATATAATCCTAGGAAGGCCAACGTTATGGCTAATGCTTTGAGTAGGAAGAGAGTTGAGAACATGGCAGCTTTGATAACTTCTGAGAAACATTTGATAGAAGACATGAGAAAACTTGAGTTGGAAATAATGACCAATCAAGTAGGTGCTAGATTAGCAAGTATGCAAGTACAACCTACTATATTGGAAAGAATTAAAGTAGCACAAGTTAACAATCTAAGTAAACAAGAGGTGAAAAGAAGGATGCAAATTGGAAGGGCCCCAGAATTTTAGATCAATTATGATGATGTCTAGAGACACAAAGGGAGGTTGTGTGTGCCGGAATAGGAAGATCTTAAAAAGGAAATACTAAAAGAGGCATATTACTCAAGTTATTCAATCCACCTGGGAGGCAACAAGATGTACCAAGATTTGAAAAAGTTGTATTGGTAGAATAACATGAAGAAGGAGATAGCGGAGTATGTATCTAAGTGTTATACATGTCAATTAATCAATATAGAGCACAAAAGACCGGCAAGTGAATTGAAGCTTTGTCGATACTGCAATGGAAGTAGGAGCACATTACTATGGACTTTGTTACTGCTTTACCTAGAACTAAGGAAAAGCTTGATTCGGTATGGGTGATCATTGATAAACTCACTAAAGTAGCCCACTTTATCCCAATTAGAACTAGATGTACCATGGAAAGATTAGCAGGCTGTACATCAGGGAGGTAGTAAGATTACACGGGATACCAGTGTCTATTGTGTTTGACAGGGATACTAGATTTGTTGGGAGATTTTGGAAAAGTCTACATCAAGCATTGGTTACTAAGGTTGTATTTAGTACTATTTATCATTCCTAGACCGATGGACAATCTAAACGAACTTTTAGATTTTAGAGGATATGTTAAGGGCATGCGTTTTGGATGTCAAAGATAGTTGGGTCAATCATTTGCATTTAGTATAGGTTTGCTTATAACAACAGTTACAAGCATCAATGGAATGCACCTTATGAAGCCTTGCGTGGCAAGAAGTGCGGATCGCCAATTCATTGGGGAAGTAGTGAAACACAAATTTTGGACAAGAATTGGTGCAGGACTCTATGACAAAGTTAAAGTTGATTAGACAGAGATTGCAAACAGTTTAAAGTCGTTTAGAAAAGCTATGCCGACAAGAGGAGAGGCCTTTGGAAATTTTAAGTGGGAGACCATGTCTTGCTCAAGACATCACCAAAAGGGTGTTGTTAGATTCGGTATGAGAGGGAAGTTGAATCCAGATATGTTGGTCATTTGAAATTCTGGAGAAAGGAGATATGGCTTATCAGTAGTATTACCACCAAGTTTAGAGAGAGTGCACAATGTATTTTACGTATCTTTGTTGAGGAAATATGTGCAAGACCCTAAACATATTATAAAGTTGGAACGTTAGAAGTTCAAGCTTATCTTTTACTCGAGAAAAGCAAGTAAGGATTTTGGATACAAAGGAAGATATTGAGGAGACGCGTAATCAAGTACGTGAAGGTCTTATGGACAAATCAAACGAGCAAGAAGCATCTTAGGAGTTAGAAGAGGAGATGTGAGCCATGTACCCCAAGTTTTCAATGAATTAGGTAACTTTGGAGGATGAAAGTTTCTTTTTAGGTAGGGAGAGATGTAAAGTGCAAATAAATAATTCATAATGAAGGGTAGAATTATAATATAGTGATATAAAAAATGGTATTTTTGTCATTGAACAGATGATTTGGTCATGAGGAAGTCATGTGCGAATGATCGAACAATACTCGCTTAGGCCGGATCTAAGCTGCATCTTTGAATTCTAAGCTGCCGGCCTAAAGATAATGGATGACAGCTAAGTTTCGCATGAAGCTTCTAGGAATGGATGAGGAAATTGGTCTTACACCAGACTAATGGCTACCAACGTAACAGTTAAGCCGTCGGCGTAAGTGGTTGAGCTGCCGGCGTAGTGGCCAGCTATGTCCGCGTTATTCCTAATAGGGTTGCATTTTTTCAAAACCTACTCTCTCTATAAATAGACCTTAGATTCCACGACCATTGTCACAACCTTTTCCTTAGCCAAACTCAAGTTTTGTGGGCCAATCTTGGTCTTTTTCAATCTTTTCCTTAGATAGATAAATCTAATTCTAGTTGTTGTATCGATTGAAGGAGATTCGGGAATTTATTAGAGAAACCCTAAAGCGGATTTTGAGAGTTTTGGTTTCAATCAAAGTAAAGGTAATATCTATGTCAAAGTCTCGTAGTTCTAAGATTATAGATTATAGGAATTGATTATAGCGATAGTAAATTACTTGTGACAGGAGATTGATTAAACGAATTAAGGTTCTATTTCAAGCAAGATCTATTAGTTCTAGTAAGTATGAACCTTTATATCTCTATGAATATAAAGTTATGAATTTCGTAGTCGTTTTGTTATAGAGGATTGTATACCTATGTATGTGTTGTAAAGAGAATTTTGGAGATCATTAAGAAACTCTGGAGAAATTGTGAAAAGGGTTTTTGTGAAGTGCATACTGGGACAAACAGGTGTGTTGATCTTCAGTTAGGTTTATGGAATTAGGATTAAGGTTTGATATTGGTATTACAATTGGAATTGATTGCAATATATATATTATTGATCAGTGTTTACCTGAGAGAGATTAGGGTTCCTTTCTTTAAGCAGTCTTGTTAGTGATTTAAGTTAGGAAGCAATACTTAGGTACGACTTAACTTACCTTTTGTTTGTGCATATAGGTTTAGAAAATAATTTGATTAAATCTTACCCAACATTAAATTGTAAAGAGTGTTGTTTGCATATGGCTTTGGTTAGTAGTAAAACCCGTAAAGTGTAATACTAACGAGGGACCTGATGATCCTTGTGTAGCGTTGTCCTAGTGGCGTTGCACTTAGAAATGATTCAGTAGATTAGGATTCATTCCGGCCGTATGGCAGAACGACGATGTGTGGTGAGTACCCAACATCAATGTTGTATATAAACTATTTATAAAGATTGTGAATAGGGGTCATGAGTTACTCTGGGTTTAGGACTAGATGCATATGGTTCTAAACTGTGCTGTTTGTTTCACTAATTAAAGATAATAATTTGTGCGTGTTGCATTAGTTTTAGGAATGTATGTGATGTATGTTGGCATGTTCGTGCGTATTTGTTTGTGGTATGGCGTACTGAGTGTTTTCGCTCATTCCTTTAACTTTTGAGGTACATGTGAAGATGATGTTGTTTATGATCTCTATGTAGATCATGGGATGGCGATAGTGGACTTGACTATCCAGCAGAAGACTCGTAGTCTAGAGCATTTTATATGGAGGGATGTGGAAGACTTTATGGAGTTTTTTTCTGAATGTTATTAGTGGTTGGAAATTCTTAAAAGACTAGTTTATCAGGTTTTTAAATTGTTTTGATGACATTTAGTTTCAGATTTTTGTGAGTTTATGATTTCAAAGAGATTATATTTTCTTAATATGGGATGTTTTAAATTAATTCACACTACTAGAAAACTAGCTTTAGAGACAGAAAATTTGCGACGGAAATTTTCTGTCTCTAAAAAAATGAATTGTGAGACATTTGCGAGGATTTATGATGACATGAATTATGATAATCTTCTAATTTTTATATGCTTTTGCGAAGGAATTTGCGACGTTTACACATTGATTTGCGACGAAAATTTTTCCGTTGCAAATTTGTCTCTGATTTTAGAGGGAAATAATTATTTTAGCGCCAATTTCTATTTTTTTAAAATTCTGTTGCAAATTTGTCTCTAAACTAAATTATTATATATGTATTATAAATAATTATGTTTAAAATTTATTTTAAATTTTACATATCTAATATAATATATATAAATGTGCATTATATAATAAGGACATATATTATATTTGTAAATTAATTTTATTATATAATAACTATAATATGTATAATCATTTGTTATTTACAACTAATTATATATATTTTATTATAATATTTAACATTACATTACATTTTATATATAAAAAAGTATAATTAAAAATAGTACTTAAAACATAAATATTATATTTATATCTTGTTATATATTCTTTTACATAATAACTTATATAAAAACTCAAATTATACAACTTAATACAATAGTGTATAATAATAATATAATATGTTATATGCAAGTAATATCATAAAATACTAATTAAAAATAAGTATATTTCAATAATAATATATGTAAAATAAAATAATTAATATTAAATGTAAACTTAGTATATTTAAACATATACAAATATATAATAATATATTATTTTTAATAATATATTAATAAAAAAAATATATTCATATTATTTATAATTTTTTATTATATATTTATTATGACTATTTCATATTTTTTATATAAAAAATTTATTATATATATATCTTACATAATTTATATTTACATATTATATTTTATTTAAATATAATAACATATTTCGGGAAAAAATAATATACTATGTAAAAATATAGTATATTTAAGTAATAAAATATGTAATATATAATAATTAGTTAAATATTTTAAATTGGTATTATATATATTTTATTAATATAATAATGAAAAATATATTTTTATATTGTTTACATTATATTATAATTTATTAAGTGCAACAAAAATGAAATAAAAAAAAAACACATTAATTAAAAATATACAATTTATTAATTTAATATAAAATATTAAATAACTAATGTAAAAAATTATATATTATTATCATTAAATATATATATAAATTTATATGTATAACATTATTTATATTTACATAATATATAATATTTTTTAATAATAATATCATATTTAGAAAAAAATTATAATTACTACTGAAAATATTATATATTTATAATAAATATATAATTTAAAATAATTATTATAAAATGTAAACATTGTATATATTAATATTATATATTATTTTAATAAATATTAATGAAAAATCCTTAATAAATATGTAAAGTGAAATTATAAAATAAAAATAAACTATAAAAGATATATAAAATGTTTTATAGTTATAATATTGTAAATTGTGGTATCTCTTAAATAAACAGTAGTGGACTTTACTCATGAAGATACGAATTGGTTTATCGGTTTAGTGCTTGTGAAAACTTCAATGTTAAGTGTGCTTAGTATGTAGCATTCTATGATGGGTGACCTCCTGGGAAGGATAAATAAGAGGTAAATGTGTATTTTTTAATAATTTGTCTTAGAATCAGAGACAAATTTGCGACGGAATAATTTATTTAATATTTACTAATAGGATATTTAAAAATAACTAATTATAAAACAGAGACAAATTTGCGACAGAATTCCGTAGCAAATTTGCGACTGAAATAAATCTGTCTCTAAAAGAATTAGCGAAGATGATTTTTGAAACAGAAATTTGCGACGGAAATTCTGTCTCTGAAAGTCTTTAGAGACAGATTTTTCACTTTCAGAGACAGAATTTTTTGTCTCTAAAGCCAAAATTTCTTGTAGTGTCAATTATAGGTTTTGGTGATTAAAATTGATATGTTTGTGGTATAGTGTTTTAATAGTCTTAGCATGTTCTTAACAAGAGAAGGACACATGACGAGTTGTAATACCTTAACTTAGGGTGTTACATGTATTGCGTTGTGTATGTTGGATCAAAACTTGCATTTAAATGAAATCTAATCCAAACCAAACATAGTAGAAATTTCAAGAGCCCTAAACCAAGCCTAAAGATAAGTTAAAACCAAGCCCATTTCTTTAGAAAAAGGTAAGCCTAAGCCTCTCTTTTCTCTCCTTAAAATTTACCCTAAAAATCAAACTAAATAAGGATAATAATGAAGTTTCCTTTTCTCATTTTTTCACAAGCCAAAACAGACCCCAAAAACCGAACCTCACCATCACCATCTTCTAGCATCAATTAGCCAACACAAATCCTTAACATCTTCGTCTAAATCTTCTTCTAAACATATCAGCAACCTAATCAAGACTTCATCTATAAATCAAGACAAGATAAGGTAAAGTTTTGTGTGCTTTCTCATTAATTAGATACTTATTTCTTGCATGGCTACAAGTTTTTCTAAATAAGTTTAATAAATCATGCGTAGTTTTATGAAATTAAATTGATTTCTAGAGTTAGATGAATCTTTAGGACTTGCAGGGATAAGTTATTATGATTTTTTTTCTTATGGATATGAAAGTTATGAGTTTAGCATGTTGTGTTGATAGTGAAGTGTGAAGTTATGAATCACATGATGAGTGGGTTATATAAATGAATGTGCTATAAGTATATATGAATCATTTGTAACTTAAAAGTAAGTTTACATGATAATTTTAATATGTTTTGATCAAAGGAAGTCATGTTGTTAAAGTGTAAGAAGTGAAAAATTCGAATTAAAGCTTTTTGGATCATTCCCTTATTGATAACGGGCATTATAGGGGGTGTTATGTGCTCTAATCTATGATTTTTCTTTGATCACACCCTTATGTCCATGATGGAGAGAGTGATCAGCTCCCTAATGCTTATCACACCCTTTATTATGCCTATGATAGAGGGGAGTGATGGCCTCTTGTTACCCTTTTCACCATCATACCCTTCATCACAATCATGATGGAGGGAGTGATTGGCCTTGTGCTCATCACACCCTTCATAACAAGGGTTACGGAGGGGGTGAAGGTCTCTGGTAAAAAAAAAATAATAATAATCATAAATAAATAAATGATAATAGTAATAATAATAATAATGTGAATAGATGGATGTATTATATATAGAGATACATGTATAAAGGTTAAGATATAAAATGATTTGAATTTAATTAAGTATGATAAATGGCTATGTATTTAATTTCTATTGTGGAATAATGTTGTTTTATATGAAATGACTTTCTTTATTGGATTCGTCTACTCAGTTAAGCTTGAACACCGATCTTTTGCTTGATTAACCTATTTATCAAGGTACACAGTAACATGGTTGTTGTTTGCTCGGGATAGACGTATCCTAAATTTATCTTAATTAAAGAAGGCTTTGTTTGTATTAAATGTGCTTTTCGCTATTGAATCCAATCCAGGGAGTGCTAACTCTGTTAATGAGGTTAACATGGTAATGTGGGCGCTTAGGCTACTTTAGTCATGATGCAATGACTTTCATTAATGGCTTAGAGGGTAATTGATAGGGGCTATAGTATTGGTGTAATATTGCTTACTCTTAAAAGGATATAATATGATTTAGCTCATGTTTTATGGAGACGATTGAACTAGGTGATATTATGGATTAAGTTAAGTAAAGTTGAGTAACAACTATAAACCCTATGTGAAATTACTTTTTCTTTATGAGATTATATCAAAGATATAAGTATTCGAGCTGCTTATATCAACTATCAGATTATATCAGAGATATAAATATTCGAGCTGCTTATATCAATCCCTTAAGCAACTGCGGTTGCTCAACACCTTCAAATTCCCTAGGATTGAAATTGGATTTTCAATACTCCAGTGCTGTTTTGTTAACTTAAATAAAGAGAAATAATTTATGATGTTTGCCTTGCATTAGTTCATGAGTGTATGCCATATCATATTTGTTTTTGTCATTATGTACTGGGCCTCTAGCTCACTTTATCTCTTTCAATTATTGAAGAAGACGAGTTTTATGATTCTTTAGGTTATAAGACGAACCTTGAGGACTTTTTGGATGAGTGTGATGATTAAGACTCTTAGACAAACCTTGTTGTTTTTCCTTGTAAGAGAGACCAAACCCAATTTTGTTTTAAAAATGTAATAATATACACATGGCTTGTCTATAAGCCTAAGTTTGTAATATAAAGTATTTTAAGTTTCCTTATTATATATAATGTATAGTTTTGTAAGCTTTGAGATACTAAGTTATTGGTTTCTATGTGTTATTATATTAAAGTATTTGCTCCTTGATGAGTAGTTTTTTTTAGTAAGCTTTGTTGGACAGGCAATCTATATAAACACCTCATTTTTCAAACGACCTTACGTATAGTACTTAGGTATACATGAATGAGAAATTGGACATGTCGGGGCCTTTAAGATATGGAGAAGATTCAACTTATGAGACTAGGAGAACAGATGGAACAGAATTATGAAGTTTGATAGTGATTGTAAACCCCGAAAATTTTCACAATAGTACACAGTAGTAAAAATAGAAAACGAAAATTAGATAGTGAATTTAGAAACCGATAGAAGTCCTAGAATTGGCCTATGAGTTGTGATAAACTCATTTCTAGTTTGAAAAACCCGAATAGAAATTTTCTCGACCTTAATAGATACAAAAAAAAAAACGAGAATTTGTATCTTGAACTGATAATTCAAGATATAACTAGAAATAGTTTTAAAATTTCAAAACCGATAAGATACAGTTTATTTATAGAACTTATCGGTATAAAACAATAGATTATAAATACAAACAAACAGTAATACTGAACAATAATTATCAACTTAGAACAAAAAGAAAATTTCGAACCCGCTGTTTTAATTGTTAGGAAATTCTAGCTTTATTAGGACTTGATTCCTAATTTAATTAGTCGAATTTGAAAATTCAATCACGTAAGTTAAAAATATTAAAAATAATTAATCGTGTGAAGTTTTAACTAAAAATTTGAAAATACAAATAATTTAAAGTATTTTAGTAATTTAGATAATATTATCTTGATAAAACGTAAATATAACGAGTATAAATATACGCGAATAATTTATATATATATATTTAGTAAAAATATTATTTTTCTGCAACTATTAAATATGTAAATATATATAAAAAAAAAAGGGAGAAAATTGGATTTCAAATGCCGCATGAAGGATTGGGCGTGGATCGGGCAGCAGAGAATTGCTGCATTCATATGCAGCAGCAGCAGCAGCAGAAGGAAGGAGCTCCACGCACGTGAACAGCAGCAACCAAACAGCAGTGGACAGCAGCAGCTTCAGCAACAAGTAGCAGCAGCAACCAAACAGCAGTGGACAGCAGCAGCTTCAGCAACACGCACAGCAGCAGCTTCAGTAAACAGCAGCAGCTTCAGCAACCAACAGCAGCAACAGGCCAACACATGCACAGCATGGCCAACTAGAAAACAGAGCACATTTGAGCGAAACAGAACACTGCAACCAGCTGATTTTTCATCCAACTTTGATCCGATTTTTCCAACGAATTTTCAACTCGAAATTGACACCCCAACCAACCAAAAGCTATACCTATAACCTATAATTAATTTACAAGAATCATAGCTCAAATGGAAGAAGAAAACAGCTGCAAATTAAGCTAGAAATTCGTCCTACAACAGCAAAAGACTGTCTGAAACAGAGCTCTGAGATTTCTTGTCCAACTTTGGTCCAAATTTGAGCTTCTAAATTCAAACCAAATTGACCCATTAGCCAACCAAAACACTCCACATGTGAATAACATTAAATGAGGAGAATTTCAGCTTAGAAAAACAACCATAACCGTTTCAAATTGTTGGCCAAAAATCAAATATTACAGCTGCAGCAGAGGAGAAATTCCACAATATACAGCAGCACACATCTCCAAATCTAACTCCGATTTTTGCAACATTCCTAGGATTAAATGAGCTGAAATTTTGACCAATTAAACACCAATAAGGAGCCTTCAAATGGACACTTCATACACCAAAAATTAATAAGAAAATCGGATCCCAAATTCGTCCAAAAATCAAGGTGAAAATTGTTCCAGAAATTCCAGTTTTCACACTTCAAACTTCAACAAGTTTTGACCCGATTTTTACACTAGTTGATCTCTTATTTTCACACACATAAATGGCATTAATTAGCTACCAAACAAACACCATTAAAGCCCTCAAAGATAGCCACAAAAATCTGTCAAAACCAAGTTAATTTTGCATCAACATTGCAAATTCGTGTAGAAAATTCCAGCTGCATTTACAAGCATTTTTCAAGTCCAAAACCAACTCCAAAGCCTCTAAAACTTAGTCTAATCCTAGTATAAGTATATAAGCCTAAGTTAGACACACTTGAGCTCATAAACCCCCAAAAACACTCTCAAATTCCAGCTGCAAACCCAAGTGCGTCCAGCACTTTCCAATTCCTTTTTCCATTTCCACCATCAACAAAGAAGCTTAGGAACATTGTGTAATCTACCATAAACCCTAGCCTACTTCCACACCTTATATACACACACTAAGCTCATCAATAACCATCAAAACCGAATCAAAAATCCTAAGTTATCCTAGGGTTCAAGAGGAGGAAATTAGCTTGACAAGGTGAAGAATTGATTTCATTAGTAAACTTCCATTGTAGTTAATGTGTTTAGTTAGAAACTCATCATCTAATTTTTGGTTTAGGTTTAATTCTTGCTTTAAGAGGAAGTTGAGCAACCTCCTTCCATCCCAATCCAAGGTAAGCTCCAAATTACAACCTATCCTTGTTAAATTTATGAATAGACCTTAGGATGAATTATTGAGCTTTTGAAGAAAGTTTTGTGGTTGATAAAGGTTGTAAACCTATTGATGAATTCAAGAGGATAGATGGTTGATGTGTTGAGAATGCATAGATATTGTTGAAAGAGAAAAATAACCACTTAGAAGTCTTACAATTGTGGCAATAGTAAATTCGGATGGAAGGACAAAGTGGACAAAACAAGACTCAAACTTCATCTAATCTAGCCTAAATGCATGTTTAAAGCTTCTAAGACCATAAATGAACATAAAGCTTGATAAAACAAACTTTACAAGCATGATTAGAAGTCCTTTAGTACAAGAAAAGTGTTATGAACAATTTATAGAAATTGTGCATGCCAAGACTTCTACAAATTATAAGGGAATTTAAGATGTAAACGGAAGTTAAATACAATCCTCCACAATATATATATACTCAAAAGAAACTTGGAAGAATTAATCAATAAAAATTTATTTACTTTAATGAATCGCTATAAACCATAGGAATAATACCAAATACCGATCTAGGACACTTAGGCACTCATAGGAATTTAATTTCCTATTTATAAAGATTATTGATGAATATTTCATCTTAATAGGTGATTTCGACTCGTCGAGGATTTCCCGGTCGATTACTACGACTGATCAGTATGAGCAGGTGAGTGACTTAGACTTGTTACATTGTTTGTGCTTGTAGTATAGTTGCATTTGGAATAATATGTATATATTTAATTGATATGCATGCGGGATTGGGATACAACGTGATGCGTGGTGTATGATTGCATGGCAAACTATCATAATATAAGCGATAATCCTATTGTATGATAAATATTGTATGAAATATGTTGATGATTGTCTGTAAATTGTATGATCGCCTTAAACTTGATTAACAACTGTCGGTACTATAAATGAAACGGACATGCATTGCACGATTTGCATAAACTGCATTATGTTTTTACGAACACCTATCACGTGTTAGAATTTCGGTTCTTGGTAATACTTGGTTTTTCTAGGCAATGGGCTATTAGTTCTACGCAAGTTTACCTTGTTCTGTCGGTTCCATGGGAACTAACTGGTAACGAAGGACGCCGCCCATGGTATCGCTGTGAAATGGCTAACACTTAGTGGAGTTTCTAAGGTACAAGACAGGAACTGAGTGTTTAAAATTCATTAACATAAAGAGATAATAATTGTGAGGATTATGGATTCCTGTGTACTTAGTTTCTCCTGGGTAGGTGATTCAGGTATCGGTTCCTTCAACCCCGATGAGAGGGCGTAAATCTCCTTCCTGTTTGGATTCCGGTTTGTCCAAGCTTGTAATTGTTCATGTGTTTGATTGATGCATTGCATATGATTGATAATAACTTGCTTGTTGTGATAAGTCTGGTTATTCACTGAGCCCGTGGTTATGCTCACACTCCTACAGTCCTTACAGGATGACACTTAAGCCTTGGTTGGTGGCTTCTAGGAGCTTAGAGCCGGTATGATTCTAAAGCTTGAAGAGTTTTGGAAACAGGGAAAATAGTTTCTTTATTTATATGTATTAATTGATGTTAGTGCATCAATTTTATTATCTGAGAATTTAGATAGTTTTATGGTTTGTAATAGTTATTACTCAGACTGTAGTACTTAATTATGGTATTATGATTTTATTTACTTTCATCGTTTCTTATCACGCAACCAAAAAGATCCTGTTTTGTTAAATATACGTCACTTTCCAAAGTAGTTCTAGTATGAATATGTGTATTTGATATCGTCTGGATTATCAGGCTATATCATAATATATATATTACTACTAGGGTACTATTGGGGCGTGACAGATTTAGTTGGTATCAGAGCTGTGGTTGCAAGTATAAGAAAAAGATGAAATTAAACAAAATCATAATTAGTATACATAGTAGTAGTAATAGAATTTATTTAGGAAGTAGTAGGGGTAGATTTGGGTAGAATTAAGAACCTAAAATAAAATCTGTATGATTATTATTAGTCATGCAAATTTTATTTGTGGTGCAGGTTAATCCGGCAACCTGTTATGTGAAGTGGTTGGTTTTCAGTATGCAACCTTTAGAGACTTTAACTGATTACAGGCGAAGGTTGAGGATCTTGGTGGAAGACCTAGCATTGGCAGGCAATCCTCAAACCTTGGATCAGATTTTAAGCAAATGGAGACATGGATTGAGGCCACTCTTTAGAGATTGGTTATTCCTGATGGAGAAAGCACACCCGAATCCAGGTTCTGCTATTGAATTAATTTATAGGTTTGAAAGGTTTGTTGGTAGAAATGGTGGAGCAGTAGAGATAGATAATATAGCATTTGTAGTATCAATAAATTCCATGAGGCCGACTCTTCCAGATTTCAGGATATGGGAGTATATTGGCAAAGGTTGGATATATGCTCATGATTTTAGGGATGATCATATGGGTGTACGTAGTGATCCATATACTGATGAGTGGATGATGTACCATCTAGTAATTGCAGGTTTCCTAAGGAAGTATTACAGAGTCGACCTGCTATTATACCCACAGTTGAGCCTGACCCGAGTCCTTGTGGTTTTTGTGATACTTTTTCTCCTAATATTCCTCAGGATACTGTATTACCAGTTAGTGGACAGGAAAGGAGATCAACCAAAAGAGGAGTAGCCAGTATTGATTTGGAAGAAAATACTGACAGGACAAAGAAGACCAGGACAGGGAGTACCGCATCAATTCCACAAGGATTAGAATTCTTGGATTTCACACATAGTACTTTTGGTCAAATAATACATGGAAGGGAACGCCACATGGAGGATGGATATGTGGTGAGGATGTAGTGTTAGTGCATGAGGTAAACAAGCTAAAGACACAGGGAGTACAGCTTGATGGATCTGAGCTTAGTTTAGCTCCACCTGGACAGCATGTTGAGATCCACGAGTTGAGCAGCAGCGACTCCAGTGATCAGGAGAGTACCCACAGTTGGATGCCCGAGATAAGGGCAAGAGACCACTTTACCCCACCCCCTAGAGAGTTTAGTGGAAAGAATGTTGTTTTATGTATTATAAATAGACTAAATATGTATGACTTATGGTGATGTTCTTTTGATGATCTAGTAGATAGATAGTTAGTGCAAATTTTGATGTTGTATATAAAGCACTAACTCTAGGAACTCTATTATGATGTGATGTACTTAGTATTAGTGATGATAGTTAGTGCAATTTTTGATGTTGTATATGGCACTAATGGAATACAAGTATGTTTATGTTTTGGTGTACATATATATATGTTATCATGTGTGTATGAAATGTAAGTGAAGTAGTAAAGAAAGTATGCTCATGTTAGGAAAGTATCATGTGTATTTTTAAATTATGAAAGATTTACACATGCATGAGATACTCCATGAAAAATGCAGTAAGAAGCAAAAATAACTTGAATGAGAAATGGTTACAATAAACGAGACTTACCTTATTTAATATGCAATTTATAGTAGAGCGCCGAGAATGAGAGGTGGAAGGAGAAGAACTGCAAGAGTACCAACAAATCCACCTAATGAGGAACGGCACTACAACCTAATCGCTTGGAGACTATTTTGCAAGCAATTCAACAACAGAACACCCTAATTTTGCAAGCTTTGCAAGCTGGGCAAATACCACCTGTAGCACCACCTCCTGAGGCACCACCTATGCCTCGAGCTTCTACTAGGAGAAATGAGGAACGTGTTGCATCGGTTCAACCACCTGTGGAAGAACCGAGAAATCAAGAAAGACGTGTTGAATCTGCAGCTGAAGTGCAAGGACCACCTCGACATGATCATGAATTACCACCTCCACCACCTTGGAGACCACAAAGGAATTTGTTACCTGAGTTTATAAAGTGTAACAGGTACTTTGAGGGAATGCCGGGAAAACCGGAAGAAGCAGAAGACTGGTTGTCGCAAATTGAGCGATCATTTGACGTGTTTCAGATACCTGAAGCACTTAAGGTACCATACGGAACCTACTTGCTGCGGTTAAGGGCAAGAATATGGTGGGATTCGAAGCAGAGAGGATTACCACATCCCATAACGTGGGAAGTTTTCAAACGGGAATTTTGAAAGAATATTTCCCGGGCAGCTTGAAAGCGAAGTATAGTACAGATCTAATGAATTTGACTCAAGGGAGTAAGACAATTGATGAATATGAACATGAATTCAATCGGCTACTGCAATTTGCCCCTGACGCATACAAAGACAGTGATGAATTAAAAAGGCAGACTTTTATGGCTGGATTAGAGCCCCATTTTCAGAGGAGGCTTACTGAATTTGAGATTATTGATTTCGCTGCTATGGTAGAAAAGGCGCGAGTGATAGAACGCGCTAGAAATATGAAGTGGAAAGATATAAGAAACGGGGGCAAACTTTTGGAAAAAGGATTCATGATAATGTGGGAACGAGTACTGTTCCTAAGAAAGGGAAATTTGTTAAGCCAATTGGAATGTCAAAAGTGGAAATACCGGGAGAAGTAATGTTACCTGTTGGAAATGTAAGGGCGCTCATTATCCAAGAGATTGCCCATATCTGCAACATAAATGCTTTTATTGTGGTGAAAGTGGACATCAGCTGCCAAGTGTCCAAAAACAGGAAGTGCGACCTGCTTTATCTGTAAGAAGATAGGTCATATAGCAACTTACTGTCCTCAAAGGAATACTGGAGCGGGATCATCACAATCTAAAGGAGTTGTTGGAGCCAGAAGTCAAAAGAAGGCAATGCCAGTACTAACAAAAATACTGGAGCAGCCAGAATCTATGCTATGCACGGAACTCCAGTTGATGAAGAGGAGATAGAGGAGGATGATACTGAAAACATTTGGGAGGAAGCTGATTTAGATGATACCGGACTCATTGCAGGTATGTTATTATGTTTAAAGCAATAGTATGAGACACAAACACTTTAGATGCACAATTAATGCTTTTATAAGTCTTAAATAACATGTAATGTATAATTGATAAATAGGCACAATACAAGTGAAAGACCATTCGGTGTACGCTCTATTTGACACCGGCGCGACACATTCATTTATAGACACTGTCTTAGCCAGACAATTAGGTCTAACATGTGAAGCTATGAATAAAGGGTTAAGAATCAGTACACCTACGGAGGAATGGTTATGACTCAGGAGATAGTGAAAGAATGCCCAATACAGATTGGGAATCAAGGATCAATTGTTGATCTAATTGTAGTGGATCTGCATAAATATGAAGTTATTTTGGGAATGACTTGGTTAGCTGCCACAAAAGCTAAGATCGATTGTCGTCTCAAGATGGTATCCTTTATGAATTGTCAAGGAGAAAGAAAGGAGTACCAAGGAAAACACTTCGAGACAAAGGAGTCAAATTAACAACCATTGAAGTTGATGATGATGGCACCGAGAAGTTGGGTGAAATTATTTTAGGAGCTGTTAATGGAGAACCAGAGAAACTTGATATTCATACTATAAGAACTGTGTGCGAATATCCAGATGTATTTCCAGAAGAATTACCTGGTTTACCTCCACAAAGAGAAGTGGAATTCTCCATTGATTTGATGCCTGGAACAGAACCAGTATCAAAAGCTCCGTATCGAATGGCACCTGTAGAATTGAAGGAATTAAAAGTGCAATTGCAGGAATTGATGGATAAAGGATTCATCAGACCCAGTGTATCTCCGTGGGGAGCCCCGGTGCTGTTTGTTAAAAAGAAAGATGGTTCATTGAGACTTTGTATTGATTATAGGGAATTGAACAAGGTAACCATCAAAAACAAGTATCCATTACCAAGAATTGATGATTTGTTTGATCAATTACGTGGAGCAAAAATATTTTCCCGTATTGATCTCAAATCTGGATATCATCAAATTCGAATCAAGACAGAAGATATACCTAAGACTGCATTTCGAACACGGTATGGCCACTATGAATTTTTGGTTATGCCATTCGGACTGACTAATGCACCTGCGGTATTTATGGATTTGATGAATCGGATTTTTCGACCACTGTTGGATATTTGTGTGATTGTGTTTATAGATGATATTGGTATATTCACCATCAGAGGAGCACATGAGGAGCATTTGAGGAATGTATTGCAGATTTTGAGGGATAATAAATTATATGCTAAATTGTCAAAGTGTGAATTTTGGCTTGAGAGCATATCTTTTCTTGGACACATCGTGTCTGGAGAAGGAATTTCAGTAGATCCTGCAAAGGTCAAAGCTATCATTGAATGGAAAAGACCTGAGACAGTTACTGAAATCAGAAGTTTCTTGGGTTTAGCTGGATACTATCGGAAATTTGTACGGGATTTCTCAACAATTGCAAGACCATTAACACAGTTGACAAAGAAAAATGAAAAGTTTGAATGGAATGAAAAGCGGGAGAAAAGTTTCCAAGAATTGAAGAAGAGATTAGTGTCAGCACCAATATTGGTCTTACCCAATGATCATGACCCATATGTTATATATAGTGATGCGTCCAAAAATGGTTTGGGATGTGTATTAATGCAGAATGGAAAAGTAATAGCATATGCATCCAGGCAGTTGAAACCCCATGAGATGAACTACCCTACTCATGACTTGGAACTAGCTGCCATTGTTTTTGCACTCAAAATTTGGAGACACTATTTATATGGTCAAAGGTGTGAAATTTATACTGATCATAAAAGTTTGAAGTATATATTCACACAAAAAGAATTGAACATGAGGCAACGACGATGGTTGGAGCTAATAAAGATTATGATTTGGGTATCAATTATCACCCAGGAAAAATGAACGCCGTCGCTGATGCTTTGAGTCGGAAAAACTATGGTGAAGTAGCCTCAATGCTGACTGAGCAAAAAGAACTCATCAAGGAATTTGAAAGGATGAGTTTAGGATTCACAATGCAAGGTTTTGAAGCTGAACTTGGAAATCTGATTTTGGAACCCACTTACTTCAACAGATCAAAGAAGCTCAAAAGGAAGATGGAATTTCAAAGGATTATCCAAGAGATATCACAAGATAAATATAAGGATTTCCGAGTTGATGATGA
Organism: Combretum micranthum; assembly: GCA_024138025.1. Lineage (NCBI taxonomy): Eukaryota > Viridiplantae > Streptophyta > Magnoliopsida > Myrtales > Combretaceae > Combretum > Combretum micranthum. Next base: position 19,822 of record JAMXBD010004041.1, on the reverse strand, counting down.
AGGAATCCTTAGAATGGGCAACAGACTGTGTGTTCCCCATAAATCAGAGTTAAAGCAGAAGTTGATGCAAGAAGCACATAATTCCGGATATACTGTTCATCCTGGAGAAACGAAAACGTATCAAGAATTGAAAAGTGCATATTGGTGGAACGGGATGAAAAAGGATGTAGCGGAATTTGTGGCTAGATGTGAGATATGTCAACGGGTTAAAGCTGAACACCAAAAGCCGGGAGGATTGTTGAAGCCATTACCGATTCCTGAATGGAAATGGGATCAGATCTCTATGGACTTTGTATGTTCATTACCAAGACGAGTAGTGGACATGATGCTGTATGGGTTATCGTGGATAGACTTACTAAATCAGCACATTTTATACCCATCAATATGACGTATCCACTGGAAAAGCTAGCACGGATATATCTTAAAGAGATTGTTCGATTACATGGAATACCAGCTAGCATAGTATCGGATAGAGATCCACGCTTTGTTTCCAGATTTTGGAATGGGTTGCAGAAAGCGTTAGGGACGCAGTTAAAGTTCAGTACCGCTTATCATCCCCAAACCGATGGACAAACGGAAAGGACTATACAGACTTTGGAAGACATGCTAAGGTCTTGTATATTGGAATTTAAAGGAAATTGGGATCAACACTTACCTTTGGTGGAATTCGCGTATAATAACAGTTATCATTCTAGTATCGGAATGCCGCCATATGAAGCACTGTATGGTCGAAGTGTAGATCACCATTATTTTGGGACAATTTAGAGAGAATCGCAGTTGGACCTGAAATGGTACAAGAAACAATAGATAAGTGGCAGTGATAAAACAAAAGATGAAAGAAGCTCAAGATCGACAAAAGAGTTGGGCAGATATGAAGAGACGGGAATTGGAATTCAAAGAAGGAGATCATGTATACCTTAAAGTGAACCCGATCAAGAGTCTTCATCGTGGACGAAATCAAGGAAAATTAAGTCCTCGATATATTGGACCTTTTGAAATTTTGGATAGGGTAGGAGATTTAGCCTATCGATTGGCTTTACCTCCGAATTTATCTGGTATACATAACGTGTTTCATGTATCAGTTCTGAGGAAATATGTCTCCGATCCAGATAAAGTGGTTGAGTTGGAACCAATTCCGTTGAAGGAGAACTTGACATATGAGAAACAACCTGTTCGAATAATGGACAGTAAAGTACAGACTCTTAGAAACAAGGAAATCAGATATGTTAAAGTTTTATGGGATCCCGAACGGAAGAAATGACTTGGGAGTTGGAAGATGAAGTTCGGAAAATTATCCTAATCTGTTTGAATCATCAGGTACGTATCAAGCTTTGAGGACAAAGCTTATTTTAAGGGGGGGAGGATGTAAACCCCGGAAATTTTCACAATAGTATACCAGTAGTAAAATAGAAAACGTAAAATAGATAGTGAATTTAGAAACCGATAGAAATCCTAGAATAGACTAATGAGTTGTGATAAACTCATTTCTAGTTTGAAAAACCCGATAAAAATTTTCTCGACCTTAATAGAAAAAAAAACGAGATTTCGTATCTTGAACTGATAATTCAAGATATAACTAGAAATAGTTTTAAAATTTCGAAACCGATAAGATACAGTTTATTTATAGAGCTTATCGGTATAAAACAATAGATTATAAATACAAACAAACACTAATACTGAACAATAATTATCAACTTAGAATAAAAAGAAAATTTCGAACCCGCTGTTTTAATTGTTAGGAAATTCTAGCTTTATTAGGACTTGGTTCCTAATTTAATTATCGATTTGAAAATTTAATCACGTAAGTTAAAAATATTAAAAATAATTAATCGTGTGAAGTTTTAACTAAAAATTTGAAAATACAAATAATTTAAAGTTTGTAGTAATTTAGATAATATTATCTTGATAAAACGTAAATATAACGAGTATAAATATACGCGAATAATTTATATATAATATTTTTAGTAAAAATATTATTTTTCTGCAACTATTAAATATGTAAATATATATAAAAAAAAGGGAGAAAATTGGATTTCAAATGCCGCATGAAGGATTGGGCGTGGATCGGGCAGCAGAGAATTGCTGCATTCATATGCAGCAGCAGCAGCAGCAGCAGAAGGAAGGAGCTCCACGCACGTGAACAGCAGCAACCAAACAGCATGGACAGCAGCAGCTTCAGCAACAAGCAGCAGCAGCAACCAAACAGCAGTGGACAGCAGCAGCTTCAGCAACAGCACACAGCAGCTTCAGCAACAGCAGCAGCTTCAGCAACAGCAGCTTCAGCAACAGCAGCAACAGGCCAACACATGCACAGCATGGCCAACTGGAAAACAGAGCACATTTGAGCGAAACAGAGCACTGCAACCAGCTGATTTTTCATCCAACTTTGATCCGATTTTTCCAACGATTTTCAACTCGAAATTGACACCCCAACCAACCCAAAAGCTATACCTATAACCTATAATTAATTTACAAGAATCACAGCTCAAATGGAAGAAGAAAACAGCTGCAAATTAAGCTAGAAATTCGTCCTACAGCAGCAAAAGACTCTCTGAAACAGAGCTCTGAGATTTCTTGTCCAACTTTGGTCCAAATTTGAGCTTCTAAATTCAAACCAAATTGACCCATTAGCCAACCAAAACACTCCACATGTGAATAACATTAAATGAGGAGAATTTCAGCTTAGAAAAACAACCATAACCGTTTCAAATTGTTGGCCAAAAATCAAATATTACAGCTGCAGCAGAGGAGAAATTCCACAATATACAGCAGCACACATCTCCAAATCTAACTCCGATTTTTGCAACATTCCTAGGATTAAATGAGCTGAAATTTTGACCAATTAAACACCAATAAGGAGCCTTCAAATGGACACTTCATACACCAAAAATTAATAAGAAAATCGGATCCCAAATTCGTCCAAAAATCAAGGTGAAAATTGTTCCAGAAATTCCAGTTTTCACACTTCAAACTTCAACAAGTTTTGACCCGATTTTTACACTAGTTGATCTCTTATTTTACACACATAAATGGCATTAATTAGCTACCAAACAAAATAATTAAAGCCCTCAAAGATAGCCACCAAAAATCTGTCAAAACCAAGTCAAATTTTGCATCAACTTTGCAAATTCGTGTAGAAAATTCCAGCTGCATTTACAAACATTTTTCAAGTCCAAAACCAACTCCAAAGCCCTAAAACTTAGTCTAATCCTAGTATAAGTATATAAGCCTAAGTTAGACACACTTGAGCTCATAAACCCCCCAAAAACACTCTCAAATTCCAGCTGCAAACCCAAGTGCGTCCAGCACTTTTCCATTTCCTTTTTCCATTTCCACATCAACAAAGAAGCTTAGGAACATTGTGTAATCTACCATAAACCCTAGCCTACTTCCACACCTTATATACACACACTAAGCTCATCAATAACCATCAAAACCGAATCAAAAATCCTAAGTTATCCTAGGGTTCAAGAGGAGGAAATTAGCTTGACAAGGTGAGAAGAATTGATTTCATTAGTAAACTTCCATTGTAGTTAATGTGTTTAGTTAGAAACTCATCATCTAATTTTTGGTTTAGGTTTAATTCTTGCTTTAAGAGGAAGTTGAGCAACCTCCTTCCATCCCAATCCAAGGTAAGCTCCAAATTACAACCTATCCTTGTTAAATTTATGAATAGACCTTAGGATGAATTATTGAGCTTTTGAAGAAAGTTTTGTGGTTGATAAAGGTTGTAAACCTATTGATGAATTCAAGAGGATAGATGGTTGATGTGTTGAGAATGCATAGATATTGTTGAAAGAGAAAAATAACCACTTAGAAGTCTTACAATTGTGGCAATAGTAAATTCGGATGGAAGGACAAAGTGGACAAAACAAGACTCAAACTTCATCTAATCTAGCCTAAATGCATGTTTGAAGCTTCTAAGACCATAAATGAACATAAAGCTTGATAAAACAAACTTTACAAGCATAATTAGAAGTCCTTTAGTACAAGAAAAGTGTTATGAACAATTTATAGAAATTGTGCATGCCAAGACTTCTACAAATTATAAGGGAATTTAAGATGTAAACGGAAGTTAAATACAATCCTCCACAATATATATATACTCAAAAGAAACTTGGAAGAATTAATCAATAAAAATTTATTTACTTTAATGAATCGCTATAAACCATAGGAATAATACCAAATACCGATCTAGGACACTTAGGCACTCATAGGAATTTAATTTCCTATTTATAAAGATTATTGATGAATATTTCATCTTAATAGGTGATTTCGACTCGTCGAGGATTTCCCGGTCGATTACTACGACTGATCAGCATGAGCAGGTGAGTGACTTAGACTTGTTACATTGTTTGTGCTTGTAGTATAGTTGCATTGAATAATATGTATATATTTAATTGATATGCATGCGGGATGGGATACAACGTGATGTGTGGTGTATGATTGCATGGCAAACTATCATAATATAAGCGATAATCTATTGTATGATAAATATTGTATGAAATATGTTGATGATTGTTGTAAATTGTGTGATCGCCTTAAACTTGATTAACAACTGCCGGTACTATAAATGAAACGGACATGCATTGCACGATTTGCATAAACTGCATTATATTTTTACGAACACCTATCACGTGTTAGAATTTCGGTTCTTGGTAATACTTGGTTTTTCTAGGCAATGGGCTATTAGTTCTACGCAAGTTTACCTTGTTCTGTCGGTTCCATGGGAACTAACTGGTAACGAAGGACGCCGCCCATGGTATCGCTGTGAAATGGCTAACACTTAGTGGAGTTTCTAAGGTACAAGACAGGAACTGAGTGTTTAAAACTTCATTAACATAAAGAGATAATAATTGTGAGGATTATGGATTCCTGTGTACTTAGTTTCTCCTGGGTAGGTGATTCAGGTATCGGTTCCTTCAACCCCGATGAGAGGGCGTAAATCTCCTTCCTGTTTGGATTCCGGTTTGTCCAAGCTTGTAATTGTTCATGTGTTTGATTGATGCATTGCATATGATTGATAATAACTTGCTTGTTGTGATAAGTCTGGTTATTCACTGAGCCCGTGGTTATGCTCACACTCCTACAGTCCTTACAGGATGACGCTTAAGCCTTGGTTGGTGGCTTCTAGGAGCTTAGAGCCGGTATGATTCTAAAGCTTGAAGAGTTTTGGAAACAGGGAAAATAGTTTCTTTATTTATATGTATTAATTGATGTTAGTGCATCAATTTTATTATCTGAGAATTTAGATAGTTTTATGGTTTGTAATAGTCATTACTCAGACTGTAGTACTTAATTATGGTATTATGATTTTATTTACTTTCATCGTTTCTTATCACGCAACCAAAAAGATCCTGTTTTGTTAAATATACGTCACTTTCCAAAGTAGTTCTAGTATGAATATGTGTATTTGATATCGTCTGGATTATCAGGCTATATCATAATATATATATTACTACTAGGGTACTATTGGGGCGTGACAAAAAACTGCTTGTGTCAGACCATTGGTCCTATTTTAGTACCATTCTTTAGGCCTGTAGGTTCAAATGTGTTCAAGCTAGGGGTGTGCATGGTTTGATTAATTGGTTCATAATTCTATTTTTTTTAAACCAAATCAAAATGATAAGTTTTTTTAATATAATAAACATAAATTAGTCCATTATTAATGGTTAATTATATTTTATATTAATTTTCAATTTCAAACCATTCAACATAATAGTTGATGCAACATAGGATGAAGAGACAGAAAATCTTATGTCGGCAATCTATGCTTCCAGTCTTTAGTTCTATACTGCTGATGTTGGAGTGACGTACTTTACATGTTTTTTGGGTTTTTTAAATTCGTAATTAATAATGTGGTCAATGCCTTTAGAATATTCTATGGTTTTGTCATTGATTTTAATTGAACAGGTCTCATTGATTATTTAATAACTTAGATCTATATGTACCACTAAAATAATTAATCTACTAATTACTAAATTTACTTTAATAGTAAGATGATTAAGTGGGGGTGTGGAAAAAAACCAAGCAAGCTGGACAAATCCATAAACCGAATTAAACCAAATAAAAAATGTAGGTTTTTGAGCAATATTAAAAAATTTTCAATTCGATCCAATCCATAAATTTATGATTAGTTCGGAGGGTCAACCAAACCAAATTCATAAAATTGAATTAAACCATTTTATAAATATAATAATATTTTACATATAACTATACATTTTCTTATAGTAATTAATTGAAGGTAATATATTTTCTTTTTTTTATTGTGCAATTTATTATTGTAATGAATAGTGACTAATGTTAACTTTTTTTTTTTTTTATTGTTATGTATAATCAGGATGTATTCTTTGGTTTTCTAGTTGGAGACTTAATGTTTGTTTTTTTGGTTAATTTTTTAAACTTAGTAGAGTATGAGTTTTATTTATTTAGTTATGACTCTTTATTATATGTTAGTTGTATGGTGTAACTTATCAGTGAATGATTAATTAAATGGTTTTATGGATCGGAGTCTTATAGATTATGCTTTGTTATACATTAGTTAGTGAATGTATTTTGTTGTTATATGACTAACTAGCAACTGGTTGGTTTTATGAATTATGATGTACTTTGTTTTGATTTGTAATTTGCACTTTATTAAATAATCCTTTTTTTTCTTTTTATTTTCTAAAATAACCTTTTTTGCCCTTAAAAATTTTCAACTATTGAATTATGTATATATGTATGTACATCCATACTTTTATGTTCTTTCTAAAATAGTAGTGTTGATTATTATTATATTGTATAAATGCAAAAAGTTAAAACTAAGTTTTTTTATGATTGCGATTTAGATTGAATTCATAATCAAATCATTAATTAATGGTTTGGTTTACAATGAAAAAAAATTTTATAGTTTATGTCTTAGTTTAATTTTTAGTGAAAACCAAACCAAACAAATTTGTGTCCGCTGTTGTTGCTGAGTCTATGAGTCTTAAGGTGTAATTCACACCCAACCTATTGATCCATCAAGTCTTACCATAGTCTCGATCTGTTTTGGTGACCCAACAGGCTAGGTTGCAACTACAAATGCAGATTACTTTTATATATATTTTATTTTGTAAAAAGGTTTGAATCAAGAGTACGGTATAACTGCAAAAGCTACTAGAGGACAAAGGCTAATGGCATGCAGTTTAACCAATTTTTTCCTTTTTTTTTCCCCCTTAAAATATAATCAAAAGACGGGTTTAATAAATTATATATTTCAATGTTATTACTTTTCTTTTTTTAGATTTAAATACGAACTTTTGATTGAGAAAATATAGAAGTAGTTATTATTAAAAAAAGGAGTCATAACTTATGGAAGAATAGTTACTCTTTGAAAAGAAAGCTACAATTCTATGATAATTAAATTATTATATTGTGGTTTATTGTAATGAGGTTGTGAAAAGCAAAATTGTAGAGGTGAGTAGATCTTGCAGTTAGTGGAAGAGGGAAGGTTACTATTTTTTTTTTGAATAAAGCTATATGAAAGTTTACAAAAAAAAATGAAAATTTTAAGTTTTTATCTTTTACGGGCAATTAAAGAAAACAGGACAAAAAACATCAAAATTGTCCTTTTGTTTGAATAATATACTAGCAAAGGATGATCAAATAAGTTAAATTATCTAGTTTATTATTTTATGAACATATACTTTTTCATACAATTGCATATATATATATATATATATTAATTTTTATGTACTTGTATGTATCTGGAGTGGGAGTTTTTTTTTTTTTTTTTTTCACTAAAAGAGAACTAACATCTAGACATAGATATTTTATGATGATAAACTTGTTAGATAAGTTATATTTCTACAAATAGAATTAAGGAATAAGATATTTGCGATAGAAATTTATTTTTAGATATAGAATTTTTATCGCTAAATCCTAGTTTTCTAGAAGTTTTTTTTTCCTCTCTTTATAACTTCCATATCCATACCTCTTAACGCCATCATTTCTAATATCTAGTAAAATTTCTTCATGCCATCTAATATAACTCCATATAAGTACCCAATATATAGACTCATTTTTAAAAGTATTTTTAGTTTGTGAATACTAAAGACAACAAAGGGTATTTTTTTACTTTAATAATATACTAGTGGTTGATGTACCAACGATGTGATGCAAAAATAAAACAAAACTATCAAGTATAGTAAATTACATACAAAATTAATGAATAGAAGATCTGAAAGGAGAGAGAAGAACCATAAAAATCAGTGTTTAATATAGAAAAGAAAAAAAAAGGATGAAAATGTATGTTATGAGAGAAAAAGTTGAAAACTGTTTAACCTGAGGCGAGAGAATGTTACAATAGAGAATAACCAAGGTGACATCAAGACAGCAAGACAACTAATAAATATTTACAATAAAAAATTTATAGTTGTAAGAGTTGACATAGTTTAAAGTTCTTAACCAATAAATCTATAAATAGAGAAAAGGAAAAGGGAAAAGTATGCCTGTTTTCAATTCAAAGACATAGAGTCTTCAAAATAGGAGCTTGGCTATCTCGAATCTAGCAATTGATACCTACAAATCACTGTAGTAGATAATGTCAGCAATAATAGAGTGGTAGAGAGTAAGCACTAAGAAGAAAATAAGAGAGACCAGGGTTTGGGTAAACTTGTGGAGAAGGGAGGCAATAGAGAGTTGAAGTAGTGTCATAAGGTTTTTACTTTGAGTATAAGGCTGGGTTAATTGGAGTGTAGATTGTATATAACATTGGTGCTCTTTTCCTTGAACTTCGATAGCCATAACCTTGGTGTGTAAACTTGAAGAAGCCATACCCAAGAGTATAGGAAATGAGAAGTCAATAGCTAAAAGATTAGAGAGAACACAACATCATATTACTCAAATTAGGCAAGAAAATAGCTTCTTTCATGGATGAGATTAAGACATATTATTGGTAGTTTGTCAATATTGGGAATCGGACTTAAGAAAATTCATCACAACAAACTTCAAATGGGCAGGAGTCATCACATTCCGATTTCAATGTAGATTCATCAATTTCAAAGAACAATGCACATTCATCATCAAAATCAATCAGCTACAATTTCAATTTTCATCATCTGAAGTAGAAGTTATCCATACAAAACGGATCTTGACTTTTCATTACAATTTGTCAATTCTATGATAGATAGATTGTCACTCAATCAGTCTTTTATATGATATAGAAAGCATCATCATTCACATCATTTTCTCCATCTATATTAAACATAACCAAGAATGATTTTCCAAAGTTAAAAGTAGAATTTTTCTTGGATTATTATCACATCGAGGAAACATATTATCCTAAACTTGTATTCTTTTTTATGCAAGATATTGCCATTATATGGTATAAGTGTATGAATAACTTCAATAATTTTAAAACACGAGGTCATTTTGTTAAAGCATTTTTCATACATTTTGGGCCTTTTGAGTATGATTGGAAGGATGATAGATTTTATGTGGTTAATAATCAAGATAATAAGATTAAATATGATAGGGAAGAGGGTACATATATAGTTGTAAATCAAAATAATGTGATGCAGTAGATTTTAGGGAAGCATACATGTGTTTTCGAAGAATCTATAGATGTACAAGATACATCAAGGAATGGATTTGCAAAGAATGTGACAAATCCAAAACAAGAACTAAAATGTACCACAATTAAACTTGATCTCACTAGGAATATCATTATGATTAGAAAGAATTCGATGATGGGGAATATAAGGTTGTAATGTTCAAGAAGGGAGGTGACTAACACAAAAATGTTATTTGTCTAATGACGATAGTGGATACATAAGTGAACATGGAGTATATCTTACTATTACTTCAAAATCAACTACTACCATCAATTTTGCTTTTTAGCAAGAATTAGGTAGTTGTCATTTCTTCTATGGCGGCAGTATAGGGGTTAGGATGACTCATAGACATTTAGTCCATTGATTTCACAATTAAGAGATTTATAGCTCAGCTACTTATAATTATTATTATTTTTTTGGTTCAAAGGAGTCATACTCAATTTTTAGAAACTTATGTAAATTGGTACTGCAGTTGTTGCTTTTTGGGAGTACACAATTACAAAGCAGTAATGTATGGTCTTGGAAGTTATTATATAGAGTATTGTGTGTTATCGCCATCACATATTAGATGTGGATAGATGACATTTATCTAGAATTTAATGTTTCTTTACCCATCTGTGTAACATTCTAAACATCCAACATTCGAATTTTTAGACAACGAAACAACTAGAAGCAACAAAGCTTTTCTTTAACTCAATTATTTCAAAATTAATTCCATGACATCATTACAATAGCCTATATACATTGAATATACACTGGAAGGAATTATATCAGCATCATTTCGATAGTCTGTGGATATCAAATCTTAGAACAAATAAGAATTATACCACCAAGCACAACTTAGGAGGTTGTTGAAGAATGCAACCTTAAAGACAAGGTTGTTTTCAACGGGGAAGAAATTGTTACAACAAAGAACAACCAAGGTGATATCAAGACAATATAGCAACTATAAACAGTTACAATAGCAAATTCATAGTTGTAGGAGTTGAAATAGTTTAAAGATCTTAATCAATCTTAATTAATTTGTACATATCTGTAAATAGGGAAAAGGATAAAAGAAAGAGTATGCATGTTTTCAATTCAAAGACATGGTGTCTTCAAAATAGGAGCTTGGCTATCTCAAGTCCAACCATTGATACCTATAAATCATCATAGCAGATGATATCAGTAATAGTAGAGTAGTAGAGAGTAAGCACTAAGAAGAATATAAGAGAGTTAGGGTTTCAAGTAAACCTATGGAGAAGAGAGGCAATAGAGAGTAGAAGTAGTGTGATAGGGTTTTCACTTTGAGTATGGGGCTAGGCTAATTGGAGTACGGGCCATCTTTATTAGAGGAGGGATAAAAATTGGAAATAAACTAACATAGATAACTACCTATTATATATATATATATATATGCATATAAACTATTTCACTTTATAATTCAAGATATGAGAAGTTACAATATAGACAAGAACAATTACCTTTTTAAAATGTAGGATACGAGAAGTTATTTTTATGTTTTTTTTTTTTAATTAATATTGAACTTTAAATAGAGTAGCACAAAGTCACTAATAAATAAATAAAATATATATATATATATATATATATAAACAGCTAAGACACCAAAACATCCCCTCTCGCTTTAATAATAATAATGATAATAATAAGTCGCTTCTCCTAATTGTATCTTTGAAAACTAACATGGACAATAATCAGCACTAAACCAGTGCTTGCAGACTTTAGAATAGCCGAACTGAAAGATAAAAGTTTTTGCACTTTTTGGCTTTTGTAATATTCTTTTGGTAACCAGTTATGATGATGACAACATCATCTTCAATTTCAATTTCTATGATGATATCAAAACTTGAAAACCTATAGCGTTATTAAAAAATAGAAAAAAAAAAAAAAGAGAACTAAAATGCTATGGGAGATCTTGTGGATATATTTAACTGGTTGCCTCATCAAGAGGAAAAAATAAAGTTAAAATATATCTAACTAGAATTTTGTAGCCTCTGAAGTATACATTGATCTAATTATAATAATTAGAATAATATTGTATTCTCACTAATTTATTCTATGTGTGTGAAGTGAAAAAGAAGTGTCGTATAATTAACATTTCTTTTTGGTCGATACTTATGCTTCCTGAATATGTGTCGAATTTAACATTGAAAAGTATATACACAAAGTTATAAAAAATAAGTATGTTAATTAATATCCTAGAAGAGTCATATTTACAGCTTTATTATTCTTGTTCTTTTGATAAAAAATGACTTTAATATCTCCACTGTTATGTAATATTTCGACTCATAAGGCTTATGTTTATCTTATTTATTTTTTTTTATATTCTTTTATAAGATACAATGTTGATAATTTATCAAGTTAATGACGAAATGGTATCTGAACTTTCACAAAAAGAACAATTAGGTATCTGAAATTTGGTTTTAAACAATTTGACACATGAACAAAGTTTTTGTTGATTTTCTTATACCTAAAGTTTGGTTATGATGATTTTGGTACCTAAAAAAGTTTCTCGTTGACTTTTTTCATTCCCGAAGTAAGTGAAGTCAGGTATGAAAAAAGTCTATGAAAAGTTTGTTTATGTATTAAAATTGTCAAAAAAAATTTATGTATAAAAAAGTCGACAAAACTTTATTCAGTTATCTAATTGTTCTTTTTGGCAAAAGTTCAAGTATTGTTTTTATTATTATCCTAAATTGTATTCCTAAAATTGTTATAATAATTGTATAATGAAGCGATAAATGATCTAAAAGCACTTCTATTGTCAATGAAGTAATATTAAGGGACTAGGGTTTTAATCACGGTTGAAATAGGTCTAAACTATTCAATAATGTAACAAAATTTGTCCAGTTATAATCACCACGAAATCATAGAATTATATCTATATTTGATTTGTATTTGTAATTTATCTATATTTGATTTGTATCTGGTCTACTTAATCTATTTATGAGTAAAAATATCTGTTTTTTCATTTGTATTGTTTTTTTAACAAATAGTCTATTTGAGAATATTAAAAATAAAATGCCAAAAAAGTTGAAATAGTGGAAAGTATACTTTGATAAGATTGTCCTAAAAGAGGTTGTAATAGAAATGATGCCTAGATATCAAAGGATAGGATACTTTCATAAGAGCATCAACAACCGTAAGGACCTTTACAAGGTTTTTAGGGCCCCACATAAGTTTTTGAAGGACTTTTTTTAGAGCCTCACCATTTTGTCTTTAGGTCCTTCACAACTTTTTTAGATTTCATGAGCCCCATATACTATTTACATAATACTCTTTTTTTTTCCACAAGTGATATTAATATAACTAATGATCTAAATAATTATTTAAGAATGAATTAAATGAAATTAGAAAATCCTTGTAAATACATTATTAATTAATATTTCATTTATTATCATTTCAAGCCATAATTGATTCAAAAAAATGGACAATGAGTCGTTCTATTAGAGCAACAACAACATACAAAATTAAAAAAAAAAAAAGCTGGAAATGAGCAAGAGGCTGAGTTTGAAGAAATGAATTCCACAAAAAAAAATGAAGAAATTAATTTAAAAAAACAAGTTGCGGGAGATGAAATAAGCAAATCCAATTGTTGACTAACAAATGAGTGAAAAATGCAAAACAATGTGTGAAGAAGTAAGGACTACAAATTTTGTTAAGCATCGGCCTCATTCTAGAGGACCTCATCTTCAATCCTTTATCTTAGGTACCAATGCCAGGCTCCCTATGTTGGCGATGCACTAAGATTGCCCTTTGCAATGGTTGATGCTTTTCCGTCACATCATTGTGAATAATTAAGTTGTACCTAAAACGATTCTTCTTATATTGCACTTGGCAAATTCTGGTAGAGATAGATTTACATGAAAGTCTATGCAAATCTGAATATTAATTATGAACAAATATGGCCTACTGCTTACATGCTAACATTATTGAATGTCTTGAATCTAAATGAGATTTGAAATTAGAGCAAATAGATAAAGAGAATCTAAAGTGTACTTCCTAGACAACTATGCAAGGCAATCAACTGTTGGCCCCACATTGCATGCCTATGTGGGCTTTACTTATTGGCTTTACTCAATTTCTAATTTTTAATGTGAATAGAGCCTGAGCTTAAGATTTGAATATAATAAATTATTAATCATGTTTCAAAATTGCCTATAGAAACATGATTGAGGTGCTACAGACAAGAATGAGATTGAGAATGAGATGCTAGAGCTATTAAAGGAAAAGAAAAAGGAGAGTGCATTAATTGGTCTTACCATCTAACCAATAAAGACCCTATACCAACTAGATGGTAGCCAAGGTGAACGGATGAGAGTGCTTCATGCCACCATCTAAATAGTAGCAAGGCTACAACCATTGGAATGCTAGCATCTTTTTATCTAGTTTTTCAGTTGTATTTTTAATTTATTTTGCGACTATTTAGCTTTTTTATTTTTATATTCTAAATAATATGAAATGGGTTTGTTTCCATTATAATGATTTGGCCTTACTTATTATATTGTGAAAAGGAATTTTTTTCTTAACTTTCTCATCCTTATATGTATTGAGTTTGTGGCAAACATCGTTCTTATTAATTTCTCACGAGATTGTAGAAAAGTATCTGATTACTTCTAGAAAATCACAAGTCATATTGATCCTTATAGAATCCCCCAAGTTTGAATCCTTTAAATGATGAGTCATGTTTGATAAGTTGAATCCTCCATTTCCTATCATCTCCATATCCCCTCTCCTCCCTCCTGGATCACCAAACTTCAATTTTGACTATGTTTTCTAATTGATTAAAAGCTTATCCATACTTAGTGCCTTGACTATGCTCAGAATCCAACCTCAAGGATTTTAGGTACATCATATTAGAAATAAGAACTTATGGTCTAGCATGCTCCAAATATGCGTGTTGAAATAATTGCACTTTAAAAATGGTTATGAATTTGCATTGGTTGTTGTAGCTAAAATTAGTTGTTATTGTGATTGTTGAGGGTTATCTAATACTTTGATTAAATTATAATTATTGTTTTGGTTGAAAATTGTGTTTCTTTTATGTGTATGTTAATATTTGGTAAAGCATATCATGCACTTGATGAAATTTTGAAAGGAACAATTGACTAATATTAATTTGTTGATTTGACTAGTCAATGTTATTATAGATTGAGTGATGTTGATCAAGTTGAAACTTTGTTGAATTGTTGGTAGTTAATGTTGAAATGGAGGAGATATTTAGTGAAGAAGAGAGAAAACATAAATTGCTAGATAAAGTAGATGGACAACTAATAATTCCTCTTATGCAACTTGAAATTGGGTGATGTAACAATTGTGGATGTGGATCATGTGGTAAAGGAAATTGAGAACACGGAGTTTAAAGTTGAAGAAGTGGTTTCCTATGTTGAAGTGGGTTGAGAGCCCCAAATAATATTGTTAATGTATACCATTCAAATTATTCATCTCATCTAAAAAGAGAATACTATTATGACTTAATCTAAGAAACTCTTGGAGAACATGACATGGATAAAATGGTGTTGTTTTATTACCTATGTAAGGTGATTCCTCCATTATTGATGAGTATAGTTAAGCAAGAACACATTTAGTAAATAAAGACCAAAATTTTGGTAAATTTAGATGTTGAAATATATTGTGCAAGTATAAATGATTAACGAGGGTCATTACTTGATGCTATAGCTATTAATGGTTCCTATGAATTTGACTAAACCTGTGATGACTTGAAAGAACTTTAGGCTTTAATGAAAATTTTTCTTTGAATATGCTGTTGTTTAGTGCTCGATTTTGTTTTTATAGTTCATATTTAATCTTAGGGTTGTGGATTATACAAAACTTAAAGATTCAAGTTGGATATCTTTAAGAGAAGGGGTATAATGTGATTAAACCCAAATTTGAGACCTAAAGAAAATATATCATAAATCAAGCCTCAAAATTTGCCAATCAAGGAGTTAAAAGAAGAGAGTCAAAAGATGGATAGTGACAAAGTGAGAGTGTAGCATCTAGCCTCATTATCCAACGATTGATCCCCTACCATATGATTGATAGGCAAGATACTTCATGTTATTGTTAAAAGAAAGCTAAGTTATATTATTAAATGTAGCTTGTTTCCAACCAATTTTTAGTTCATGTTTTTAATTTATGTTATGATTAATTTTGTTTTTCCATAATGTTGGTAAGCTATTTCTCTCTAAAATTCTAACTTATTATTCCCAACCCGCTCGATATAATTTGCTCAGCCCTACTTTTCTCTATAGTTTTTTTCTTTTGGTGCAGTTTAGTCGGTTTTTTTTATACAACCTTATTTTTTTTATTGCTACTTAATCTATTAGTATGCACCATTTTTTTCCAAGTGAAATCCCTAAATATAAGAAAGGGTGAAGAAGTGATTTTTTGTTGTGGAATAAGAAGCTTTCTCATCTTAATGAATGTATTTAATTCATTTAAAGCTATTAAAGATAGATTCGCTTTTGGGTAGGAACAAGTCAAACTAACAATAAGATTATTTTTAGTACATCTTTCACAATCCCTAGAGAAATAATTCATTGAAAGAACAATGGTTTAGTAAATCAACTCATTCACATATAGATCATGAATGTTTGGAATCCATATTAGGGTAAATCATATAGAAAGATATCAACATTTGGGATAAATTCATCTAAAATTCAACGTTTTAATTGGTTAAAAAGATGAATCAATATTTAAAGATAAATTCATTTAAGATATCAATATTTCAAGTGATTATAAAGGGTATTAACATTTTACAAAGTGAGTTAAATAAGATATTAATATTTTATTTTTAAAATTTTCTTTTACTTTTTATTTTTTTAAATACTAGTGTGTTGTATTATGTCAGATGGAAAATTACTAGTCCTTTGGAAAATGATTAATTTATAGCGAAACACTGGTCATAAATGTCAATACACTTGTCATGTACAATATAATTTATATTTTATAATAAAATCTTTATAAAAGTAGTCTATAGATTTTTCCCCCCTTTATTATTTCATAAGGAGGCTTGGACCATCCTTTGTAAACAATGGACTGGGTAATCATTCTATGTGCTAATAATTATTGAATATTGTGGCTTGTTTAACTTTGCCATGACATACATCTGATGTGTACAATCAATATGCTTCTAAAATATATTGGATCCATGAATTTATATGTTTAAGAACTTAAAAAGTGCATTTCCCCCAGTTGGCACATATACACACATGAGGTTTTGGTGGTCATCATGGGGAAAAATACTTGTGTTGACCCAATCTACCTACAATCTATGTATCATATAGCAAACGACCACAACATGGTAAATAAGTGCTACTATAATCGTCATGTACTGGATATTTTGTCGTGGATTTTTATGGATCGATCCAAAGTCAATTTTTCTTCATTAGGATGAAGCGAAGTTGGCAAAGCAGGCGAGCTTAATCAAGTTGGTTTGTGGTGCACTTGTTCGTGATTGAATACCGTAGATGCATCTTTTCTCCACTTCCACTACAATTTACCACCACCTTTGTGCCATTGGGTAGAGTTGGACATAAATTTTCTAAGTATGCCAAAGCATGAGCAGCCTCCAAAGCTGGGAATATTCCTTCTAGTCTACATAACAACTTATATGCTGCAAAACAAAATTAAAGTTATAAAATGAAATTTAACATATCTAAATCAGGCAATGGATTACTTACAATGTGATATATAATATTTTCAATTTGATAACATCTTACCATTAATAGCTTCTTTGTCCGTAGCTGTGTAAAATTCAGCTCGCCCAGTATCCTTAAGATAGCTTATTTCAGGACCAACTCCAGGATATTCTAATCTGTTTGGAAAAAGAGAAAAAGAAAAAAATGTTATAATAAATATGTGATACTTTAAAAAATCAATCATATGTGGCTAATTTTAAACTTCGTGGTAAAGAAAAATTATGAAAACTTTAAAAACGCTTGTACGAATGTATTTTTAGGGTTTTATTTTCCAAATTCTACATGTTATATATGACATCATGGTCCACTAAATAACATCCAGGGTCTGCCACTATCATCAAAAGAGTAGAATTATTCATGCCATTGACCCTTGAAGCTATCGACATATATTATTATTTTTAATCTCTTATATCATAAGGAAAATATTGAATAGGTAATATATTATATAATATATATATATATATAAAGTAATTTATATTAAAGGTATGCTTTAATGATTAAAGCTTTAGAGTGGGATTTTAGATTACTTAAACTTCCTAATTACTTTCTTTATAAATCCACCGATTGAATCTTTATATGGAAGGAAAAAGGGTGGGAGAAAAGAGACTATATATATATATATATATATGTGTGTGTGTGTGTGTGTAATTAGGTTGTTTTGACTTACCCAACACCGATTGAATGTGTCCCCAAAATCTGTCCATCATCATCTTGCAAGAAATAACTCATGGATCCATGATGAACACCTACCTCTCCTCTAGCTAAAGTAGCAGCATGTTTTCCACTGTCCAACCCAAAACCAGCTGCTTCAACACCAATCAATCTCACATCTTCATCTTTTACAAACTCATGGAATAACCCTAAAGCATTGGAACCACTCCTACGCAAGCAACAAGCACATCTGGCTTTCCACCCCATTTCTCCATTGCTTGTTTTTGTCTCCTTCCCTATGATGGATTGGAACTCTCTCACCATGATTGGGCTAGGGTGAGAACCTGCCGCCGTGCCACAAGTAGTAATTTGTTTCCAAATTCCGAACCCACTCTCTTATGGCTTCCGAGCTTGCCTCTTTGAAACTCCCATCGATGGGCTTAACCTATAAAAAATGACACTATTCTTTATAAAAATTTCATAAATAAATTTTAATTGAGATATTGTATGAATTGGCAAATTTGGTTTGGAGTTACAGAATTAAATAACAATCTTACAAATATCACTTTTTGGAGCCATCACACTTTATGCATGTAGATCATATAAAAATTACTTGTGATGAAAAACCACTAGAGATTCTCATGAGCTGGGCTAGGTTATGACCCGATAAGGATGGCCAAGTCTAAAGCCAAATTTTTAGGATTAGAACTGCCATGATTTAGGACAGGGTGACCCCGAAACAGTTGACCCGCCACGTTTAAACATCTAAAAGAGATTAGGATAGAAAAACAAGTTTCACATTGTTTAAAAATAAAATCGTTCTATTGGTGAAACTCTATATAAAACAATTATACATATTTTTTCAATTATATTTATCTTTTTTATTCTTATTAATAATGCATTAATTGATGCGAATAGATAGGAAAAAAATAAGTCTAAATATTAAATGTATTTAATTTATTTTAATGTTTTTATTACTTATTTTTTTTATTTAGTTTTATTTCTTATTGTCATAATAAATAATTAATATTTTATTAGATATATGTTTTTGACTCGTGTGAACCTGCACGGTCTACTGGCCCGGGCAATCGAATCGGCTAAGACGTTTAAGGCCGTGGGGATCCAGACCTATATAAACACTTGAACCACAAATAATCTGATGTGCAATAAAGATGTGTGGTACCGTGGACCGTCTCTTGCTATTTATGGTGCGGTCCCAGTGGTACATATGCATACTATGCCGCAGGCTGCGAAAGGACTCGTGAATTTCAGATACTGGGTCCACCTAGGACATATGAAAAGGACTTAATAGGAGGTATATGAGATATGCAACTTGTATTGATGAAAATTGGATTGTTATTAAAAATTGTGCGTTATGGATTTATGAAAATTGTAATAATTCCATTGTGTGTCGTTTTTATATTGGGATAAATTAAATCGAGAGGTTTTAACATTTTGAGTAAGTTAATTTGAAATCTTAACATTTCGAAAAGTTCAAAAAAGTCCAAATGTTTAAAGAAATGAGTGGTTCTAAAAAGAGATCTCAACGTTTGTAAAAGTGGATCAATTGAGATTTTTATTAACACGTATCACAAGAGAAATATTTAATTAAAACTCAGAAAACCCTTCTTCAAAAGTTTTCATATAAAAAAATATTTAATTAAAACTTTGAAAACCCTTCTTCAAAAGTTTTCATATCAAGAAATATTTAATTAAAACTTAAAAAATATTTTATAAAATATTGGACCTCTTTTGAACTTTTAAAATAATATTAGTACCTTAATGAATTTTACTCTAAACATTGGATCTCTAGTATAATTTACTATTTTTATATTTTTCCATACATTTAAAAGCTCAGCACATATAAGAATATTTGTATTTTTACCATAT